>PVKA01032507.1:0-25247 GCA_004027165.1 Ctenomys sociabilis
GCTTTTCATCAAAGCATGTCATTAATTCCTTCTGTATTGTCTTTCAAATCTCTGGGAAAAAAATACCCACCATCTATACTTGAGAAGAGGAGAGGTTTATTGAGGCTTGTTGTTTTGGTAGCTTCAGCCCCTTGTTGGCCTGCTCCAAGGCAGGAGGTACAGGATGAAAGAGCATGTTGATGGGGGCCAGGGAGATGGCTCAGTGGAATAAGTGCTTCCCTGGCAAACACGAGGGCCTGAACCAGTCAATGCCTGGTTCTGAAAAAAAAAAAAAGAAAGAAAGAAAGAAAGAGCATGTTGGAAGAAGGCTGTTCAGGAGACAGAGAGGAGGGAGGAGGCTGGGACAAGACACCCTTGTCCACTTCACATCCCAAATCACCTACCCCTCTCATCAGGCCCGTTCTCAGAACACATGAGATGTGCAGGGACATTCTAGAGATGGAGGACAGCACTTTCCAAAGCTAACTTTCCTTCCGACTTAAGGTGAGTTTACCTGTAAGCTGTTAACAGAGCATCTGTTTGCTTATCCCAGTGATAGGCAAAGAGCATTCATACACAACTGTTACTACAACTTGTAGATTGCCTCTCAAATTTGCATTTTTTTTTTAATACTACGGATTGAACCCAAGACCTTTACTTTAAGCTACATTCATAGCCCTTAAAAATAATTTTTTTTTGAGACAGGTCCTAAATTGCTAGATTGACCAGGCTGAGCTGAAACTTGCAATCTTCCTACAGCAGCCTCCCAGAGTGCTGGGATTATAGACATGTGTAAATTATTAAGAATGCACATGAAGACAGATGTGCAGAATTACTGTTCCATTGCTGCCATCTAGTTTAAGGTGACTTGCTCTGCCTTTAACTCTGCTTTCATTTTCCCTAGGATGTATTGTTAATTTGAAAGAAAATCTAATAGTGTACTGCAGCCATGAATCTAACCACAAATGCTAAACTTTCTAAAATAGAGTCATCCCAGTCATATCCAATAATGCTTCCCTTTTCTGCTAAGCCATACATCAAGAAAGCTACATATTTCTATGAAAATGACACTTTTGTCCTGTGGAAATTTGCTTACTGGCTCAGAGTTACTTCAGTGGCAAATCATTCAGTTAGCCTATATAGGGGCTGGATTCATGTCCTAGCACCATCAACAAAGAAATAAATACAATTTACTTTATTTATTTATTCTTGGTGCTGGGGATTAAAACCTGGCCCTCAGACATGTTAAGCCATACTCTGCCACTGAGCTACAAACCCCAGCCCTAAATTTATATATAATATAATATAATATAATATAATATAATATATATATATATATATACATATAATGAATTATGCATTATAAATGTTATCAGTGCCAGGCGTGGTGGCGCATGCCTGTAATCCCAGCACTTGGGAGGCTGAGGCAGGAGAATTGTTGTGAGTTCGAGACCAGTCTGAGCTACAAAGTGAGCTTAAGGCCAGCCTGAGCTGCATGGTGAGACCCTGTCTCAAAAAGACAAAAAAAAATATATATATATATATATTATCAGTGCTAAGACTGGCCATAGTGGCACATGCCTGTAATTCCAGCTCTGGAGAGGCTGAAACAGGAGGATTACTATGAGTCTGAGCTGCGTAGCGAGACCCTGAACCAAATACATAAAAAAAAAAAAAAAAGTTTTCAGTGCTTAAGAGAGATTTCTAAATTTAGATCATTAAAGAATGATAGTAATTAACTGAATTTTATATATGGGTGAAAGAAACAAGGAAGGTTTTTGTGTATATGGATTTATCACTTGTTTCCTCCTCTCTTCATTATATAGGTGCAAACTTTTCTCACAAAGAAACCCTGAACGTCTTCTCACTTTTTCTCATCCCTAAACAAAACTTTCCAGTAAACCAAAAGGCACACATCAGACTTGTTATGTTTTGTCATGTGTATAAAGAAAGAAACCTAGGGACCAGGGAGATGGCTCAGTAGAGTAAGCACTTCCCTGGCAAGTGCAAGAGCCTGAGTTCAATCCTTGAAAAAAGAAAGAAAGAAAGAAAGAAAGAAAGAAAGAAAGAAAGAAAGAAAGAAAGAAAGAAAGAAAGAAAGAAAGAAAGAAAGAGACCTGCAGTTAGGCAGCTGGGGCTATGCTGCCACAATGGCAGCTCTCTTGTGAAGCTGGGACTTTGACTGATTGAAATAACTGTTCGGTTATCTGAACGAGTGTCATTCTGTTGCAGTTCCTCTAGCCATTTTGCTTTCACACTGCAAATGTGTTAAAAATTTAAGTCCTGGCCTGAACTTTTACTGATGCTGAGCTCAGCCCTTGGATTGCCTCATTATGCAGCGCCTGCAGGGGTGGCCCTTCTGGGCAGGCAGCCAGCACTCCTGGGTCAGCAGGAACTATTTCAGCTGAATTTATAAAACAATAGAAAAGGATCTGGTTGACCTACAAGGACCAACTCTGCAAGAATTAATGTTAACCACCATGGTGATTATTTGCAGCTTGCCCATCTTCCTGAGAAAATAAAACCATCAGAGAATGTTCCCCCATCCTCTAAGGCATGCAGTCTTTTTCCTTTGTAAAAGATACTTTCTGAGAATATTAGAAAATGTATTATCTAGTAGGTGTTTTCAAATCAGTAGATTTTTGTAAGGGATTCATGCAGTGAATTATTTTTAAATCCTAGCAGAACTGCAAGGTAAAGCGGTGCAGAAGGCTCAGCCAGTCTCATTAAATCTTTCACTTCCCCTTCCCCTTTGTGTTCGAAGGTGAGCTTGAAGATTTCTCAGTTTTTTGGGTTGTTCATAACATGTTACATAAGCAAAAGTGATCTGTGAGAAGCCAACGTTCTAGGAGAATTCAGCCTCTTTCCTGCCTACTAAACCCATTCTGTACGCCAGTTCATAAAGCAGCTATGAGCTTTGCTTCTTCTTTCCTTGCTTTACTTGAGTGACTTCTCTTTTTTTTTTTTTTTTTGGCGGAATCGGGGATTGAACTCAGGCCCTTGTGCTTGCCAGGGAAGTGCTTATTCCACTGAGCCATCTCCGTGGCCCTTGAGTGACTTCTGGGTCCTCTTTGTTCTCTGTTGCTGCCATAGATTTATGCCCACGCAGTCCTGGAGATCAGAAGACCTGAATGAGGGGGTTTCACTGGATTAAAATCAAGACATAGATAGGGCTGTGTTCCATAGAAAAGCACCCCATAGCCTTTTTCAGTCTTTAGAGGAGCCCATAATCCTTTGCCCATGGCCCCCATCCATTTCAAGGCCAGCAGTGGTTGGTCTAGTCTTCCCAGGCTACTTCCTGCTGATGTTGATCGGTCTCCCTGTTCTACGTTTAGGGGAGGTTTGTGCTTACACTGGGCCTGCCTAGGTGATACCAGTTAATCTTTTTTAAGGTCAGCTGATTAACTACCTTAATTCCCCCTTAGGAGTACCGTAAGATAATCAGGAGTCCTGGGGAATCATATCACAGAACAGGAATATCTTTGGGGAGGAGGGTGACATTCTGCTTAGCATGGGACAGGGTCTTTGATTGTTAGGCAGTAATGAGACAACATAGGTTCCCACCACCTTGTCTTGTCCTTGACAGATTACGTCCCCAGCGCTCACACTCTTTCTCCAATCTTTATCACCCCCAGGTCCCTTCTCAGCTGCCTGACATCACCCCCCCCCAAATGTCTCCTGAGCACTCAATTTAAAGACACCTCTTTTATGATAGAAGTTTTGAGTCTTCCTTGAACCTCGTTATATTGCTACCGCTCTTTTTGGGTAGCATTCATGTATTCATCCAGTACACCAGTATTTGTTGAAGACTGACCATGGGTCAGACCATTGGAATACAGTAGTGGGCCACATGGATACAGTCCCTGCTCCCATGTGCCCCATGTTTAAATAAAACAGACAACAGATAAATTAATCAAATAATTTCAGATGGTGACAAAGATTACAGAGAATAGTCTTTGAGATCTATTTACAGCAGGGTGACTATGGTCAAGATGATGGATTATATATTTTTGTTTGTTTTGTTTTTATGAGACAGGGTCTCACTAGCAGTTCAGGCTATCCTTGAACTTGCTGTATAGCCTAGCTTGGGCTTGAACTTGTAGCAATACTTCTGCTTCAGTCTCTTGGATGTATTTCAAAATAACTAAAAGAATCTGTGTGTGATGGTACAAGCCTGTAATCCCAGCACTTGAGTGGCTGAGGCAGGAAAATTGTTGCAAGTTCGAGTCCAGCCTGGGTTACAAAAGGAGCTCAAGGCCTGCCTGAACTGCACAGTGAGACCCTGTCTCAAAAAGAGGGAAAACAAAACGAATAATAGCAAAGAAACTAAAACAGTAAACTTCAAAAGTTTCACTATATAACAAGGATGTGTAGGAGAGGGAATGAATAGGCTGATTACCTTGATGGATTAATCATGCTACTTTGTATACATATATCAAAACATCCCATTATATCCCATATGTGTAGTCATGATTTGTCAACCAAAAATAAAATTAGGGCTGGGAGTGTGGCTGAGTAGTAGAACACAGGCCTTGAGTTTGATCCCCACCACTGCAAAAGACATTTTTTAAAAAATAAAGTGGCAGGGGGGCAGGGGAGCTGGCTCAGTGGAATAAGTGTTTCCCTGGCAAACACAAGGGTCTGAGTTCAATCCCTTGTTCCTCCAAAAAACAAATGAAAGAAAATAAATAAATAAATAAATAAAGTGGCAGGCCAGGATCTAGCTCAGCGGCATAAGCATCTGCCTGTTAAGTGCAAGTCTTGGAGTTTGATTCCTGGTACCAAAAAAGCAAATAAATAAAGTGACTAATAATGGAACCCTGCCAAAACACATTAAATAAAGATAAGTGAAGTCTCCAGCACGAAATCAAACTGAGAGAAAGCATGAAAGATCACGCCGAGTGTGGTGGTCTGTACCTATCATCCCAGCACCCTGATAGGCTGAGGCAGAAAGATTGCAACTGAGCCTGAGCAACTTAGTGACTTCATGAGACTCTGTCTCACAATAAAATGTTAAAAACAAAAAAAGGAGAGAGCTAGGGATGTAATTCAGGGCAGGGGCTCAGGGTTCAATCCCCAGTGGGGCGGGGGAAGGCGATGGGACAGGGAAGAGGATGGAGAACCGGATGTGGGAGGGCAGCCCTGTGCTGGTGCCAGGGAAAAGCATTCCCACCGAAAGCACAGTAGATGTGAAGCCCTAGCTGGCAGACGCAGGGCACAGGGGTTCGGTCCGCAGGCCTGCCTAGCTGGGGAAGCCAGGGACAGGAAAAGGAGTGAAGGGGTGTTCAGGCAAGTGGGAAGAGATGCGCCTGGAGTCAGCAGGCAGGGCTGGTGCAGGGGCACCTTTTACACATGAGAAAGACCCTGGATGCTATTCTATGTGAAATTAAATTATTGGAAGGTCTTAAGCAGAGAAGCAACGTAATTTGATTAAAATTTTTCAAAGACTTCTCTGAATGGATTCTTGGGGGACTAGGGTGTAGACAATAGTCATTGCCAGAGGGAAAAACATTAGGAGGTCTCTCCCGAGAGCCGGGCCTCTTCCTAAGCCAGCGCTCCACAAGGCTCTTACCATGTTCAGCTCCAGTGCCAAAATCTTGAAGCCCAATGTCGAGAAGCCGGACGACTTCAAGTCCGGCATCTCTCAGGCCCTGCTGGAGTTGGAGATGAACTTAGACCTCAAGGCCCAGCTGCCCGAGCTCAACATCACTGCAGCCAAGGAAATCGAAGTCGGCGGTGGTCGGAAAGCAGTTATCATTTTCGTCCCAGTTCCCCAGCTGAAGTCTTTCCAGAAAATCCAGGTCCGGCTAGTGCGAGAGCTGGAGAAGAAATTCAGCGGGAAGCGTGTGGTGTTCATTGCACAGAGAATTCTGCCCAAGCCAACTCGAAAAAGCCACATGAAACATAAGCAAAAGCGTCCCCAAAGCTGCACGCTGACCGCAGTGCAGGACGTTACCCTGGAGGACCTGGTCTTCCCCAGTGAGATCGTGGGCAAGAGGACGGCAGCCGGCTCATCACAAGGTGCACCTGGACAAGGTGGAGCACAAGGTTGAGACATTCTCTGGTGTCTGTAAGAAGCTCACGGGCAAGGACGTTAATTTTGAATTCCCAGAGTTTCAGTTGTAAGAAGTTGTAAATGCTAAAATAAACATCATTCATAGCAAAAAAAAAAAAAAAAAAAAAAAAAAAAAAAAAAAAAAAAAAAAAAAAAAAAAAAAAAAAAAAAAAAAAAAAAAAAAAAAAAAAAAAAAGAAAGAAAGAAAAGAAAAGAAAAAGAAAAACATTAGGAGGTGAACCAAGAAGCGAGGAGGGGTGAGGTGTGTTGCAATTGTCTGCCTACAGGTGAAATCTTGCATGCTTTTCCTGGCAGATTAAATGCATCTTATTCAACCACTAGCAGGCAGATCACCAACACTACAGTTAGTTCTTTCCCTCATTACAAGGCGTAGAGTCCGTGGAGGATAGGAACTGACATCGTTGTATCCTTAAGGGTTTAACACAGTGCCTGGCATACAGCAGAGAGGAAAATGCTAAATGACAAGCCTCATCCATCCAGTCACTGTGAATATTTAATTTTTATTGAAGTAGGACATTTGACCTGGTCTTCATGTGGATATTTGGTGTTTTTAAAAAATATTTATTTATTTATTTGGTACAGGGTCTTGCTATGCAGCTCAGACTTGTAGATCCTCCTGACTCAGCCTTCCCAGGGTTCGAATTACAGGCAGATGCCAGCATGCCCTGTTTTGGTGGCTGGCTCAGCATGGGGCTAGCATGGCATGTGGTACCGGAGATTGAACCTGGGTCCTTGTGCTTGCCAAGCAGGTGCTTAGACCGCTGAGCTATCTCCCCAGCCCAATGTGGAGATTTGGAACACACTGGGGAAACTGGTTGAGAGAACCAGCTCAACAGCGCGGTGGCCCAACCATGAACTTTATGCAAATCCTAAAATATCCAAGCAGTATTTATCACTTCTGCTTTTCATGAATTAGATTTAAAAAGCAGAAACCAGCTGATAGGAAACTGCCTGTCATCCCAGGACTCCAGAGTTTGAGGCCAGCCTGGGCTGCTTAGTGAGACCCTGTCTCACAAAAACAAAACAAAACAAAAAAAACAAACAAAAAACCTGAAAATAGTAGGATCACTGAGTCTGAGCTGCACAGTGAGACCCTGTACCAAATTAAAAACACACCATATTAAAAACAAAACAAAACAGCCTTTCTAAAGACATGAAGTTCATAATGAATATCATGGCAAAAATAAAACTGACAATTACTAAAACCACATATGGTAAGATTTGCTGCTCACCCCAAAGTAATAGAATTAAATATTGGCAAAAGGAAAATATCTGCAAAATTCAGTAAAGCAGATGGGCTGGGGGAAATAAGTCCATGAAAGAAAACTGCATGCTGAAAGCTCTGATTATCCAAAAATAAACAGACTGAAACCAAACCATCTCAAGTTTTTAATTTATTTTACAACATATTAAAGATAATTCAGTGTAAAACACAAAATAAAGCACCCAATCAGTAAGTCAACCCCCTTTTAAAATAAGATTTAGATGAGAAAGTTTGACTTTTTATAGAAATAATTCCAGGAAACTAAAATGAAAATGAAAGCTATTTGAAGTATTAGACAATTTAACGATTTAGTGAAACCCTCTCTCAAAATGAAAAGGGCAGGGGATGTAAGTCAGTGCAAAGGTCCTGGGTTCAATTCCCAGTACCCAGAAAAAAAAATTGACAGTTTATTGATTGGCTCAACAATAAATTATTTAAATCAACTTGGATCTCTCTTAATAGGTCCTTTCTTGCACAGAGTCAGCGCCAGAAGCTTCTGGGAAGTGATTCGCGAGCAGAATTTCTGTACCTGCCCTGGACAGGGAAGCTGCTGCAGCTCTGAGCCAGAGAAGAATCAGCGAGGAAAATGGGAAATGGGGTGCTTTCCCGAGGCTCACAGCCTGCCCTGGTGGTCTTTTCCTGAAGTACCTATAAATCAGCATGTCTGCACAGTCTGCAGAAAAAGATTCAACACTTCTCAACTCCAGATGAGGGGAAAATATTGAGAGAGAAGCTGGAGGCAGAGGCTGAGGTTGAAGAGGGAGGAGGCGGAGGCTGAGGAGGGAGAGCCTCGTGGAGCTGGAAACCACCTCCCTGCCCTGGAGGTTTTTTGATAGCGATTTCATTAGTTAAGCTGCCAGGATTCACCTGGCCCTGCGAGGCTACAAACCAACTCCTAGAACATCCAGTCTGTGGCTTGGGCCAGAGGCCATGTGGAGGAGCAAACCGATGGGGCTGGTGGGACTGGAACAGTTTGTGGCCATCTGACCCCAGCAGCTACAGACTCAGATTGGTGGGTGACATCCAGAGGAGACGAGCAGTCAGGGTTGGAGGGTTTGGAGGGTGCACTGGTTGGCCCGGAGGGCTGTTTTCACTTCCTACATGGAAAGGGAAAGTGCCAGTAGAAGAGATTGCATCTCAGGAAGCAGTTCAGGGATTACTAACCCTGAGCTGAAGTTGAGCGGGATCAGCTCAAGCAGAGATCCCAGAAGCTCCACTCCACTCCCCAAGGCACAGCAGTGTTTTTAGGCCTGATACAAAATGCTAGATTTATTTATTTTTGTATTTTTAGGGAAGGGTCTACGGGGTGTTCAGAGTCTCACTACTAGATCAGACTCAGTGATCCGCCTTTTTACGGACTCGGAAGAGCTGGGATTACAGGCGTGAGCACCCCCACAGTCTCAATTGCTGTCTCAGCTCGCCCCAGGGGCATGGCTGGCCCTGGGATCAAACCTAAGCCTGCTTGCAGGCATTTTAATCCTCTGAGCTATTTGGCCAGCCCTAGAATGCTAGCTTTAAAGGAGACTGTTTTCCCCTGACAGTCCTATGGTTCCTGGCATTTTCAATGTAGTTATTCCTCCAAATTTTAAATATGGAGAATTCTGTTTCCCAAAGGGCAGGTTTGAAAGAAAGAGAAATCCACTCAAAGGAAACAGCGCTTGGGAGGCTGAGGCTGAAGGATCACTGCGAGTTCAAGGCCAGCCTGAGCTAAAGTGAGTTCAAGAGCAGCTCGAACTGTTGCTCTTGAAAACTCTGTCTTAAAAAGAAAAAGAAAGTAAAGAAAGGACTTATATGCAACAAGCATGGGAAACCCTTCTGTCAGGGCTCACCTCTTAGTCTTCATCCAAGAATGCACATGGGGCATGGAATGTAGGAAAAGTATTAAGCAGAAGTTTCAACCTTGTGCAACACCAGAGCCATGCTGGACAAAAGCTTGGAGATATCTTGACTATAGGAAAGCCTCTCCATAGCCAGAGTTCTGGCCTTACCAATCATAATCATCACAGAATCCACACTGGAGAGAATTTGTTCAGTGTGGAAAATCCTACAATTAAAGCTCAGATCTCTTCAGACATCAGAGAAGACATGATGCAGACATTTAGGAGATTACAAAACAAATCAGTACTCAGATCTTTTTCTTCAGAAATAAAGACAAAAACATAAAGTGATACAGAATAGAAATGGTGGGGATAAAACTTCAAAAAAGTGAATGAGACATTCAGACGGGAGAAGATATACAAACACTTTGATCTGAGCATTGAAGTGTATCAACTTGTCTAAGTGCAGTTATCTATCTATAGGAAAACAAAAACTCTGTCCCTTCAGTCTTAGTTTAGGGGTATCTTACTAATGAAAATAAATATTTCATCAAGTATCATTAGTAAGTAGACAGTCTTGACCAGCATCGGTGAACCTTTTTTTTTTTTTTTGGCAGAATCAGGGATTGAACTCAGGCCCTTGCGCTTTCCAGGGATGTGCTTATTCCACTGAGCCACCTCCCTGGCCGCCCGGTGAACCTTTTAGAGCTTTCAGTGATAACATACAACCTGCTATGGCACCCGTGCCACAGGTTCACCGCCACTGGTTTAGACCTTCTGGATGACAACAGCTCTGATCATCACTGGCAGCCTTCCTGGGAAAGGGGATCTGCCAGTCTTTTGCTAATTGCATTTCAGGTTTGTTTTTTTTTTCTTTTTCCTGAGTTTCTTTGCCATCCTGGGCTCTTCTCTGCTGTTGCTTCCATTACCTGGGGTCATGTCAAGAAATAAGGACATGCTGGGGCTCCACTGGCTGCTCCCAGAGCCCGGGTGAGGGTGGGGGAGAGGGAGAAACTGACACTCTTTTTTTCTCCGTCCTGTACCCTGACTCCTTAAGATTTTTCTAATCCTCCTTTGGGTTTCAGTCCCTGTCCCCCCCTCCCCCCATTTTCTTTTTACTTTTTTTCTGTTGCTCCCTTCTGCAATTGTATCTCCTCCCTGAGAGCTCTACCAATCAAAGCCTGGCCCTGTGGTTTAGGGGCATATCTCTTGAGCTGAGAGGAGAGCCCTGCAGTTACTGCCACATGTTTAATTAGGACCTGAGTAAGGGAAAATTTGGCCTTCTGGGTCATGGCAGTGAAGGAGTCTGAATGACAAGAAACAAGTGACCTTTTGGCAGCAGTTGCCCAGATGTTTGGTTAACATTGTCTTGAAAACAGTGTGATTGCTTCATCAGCTACTTGGTGGAAGGAAGACAAAATTCCCTGGGAAACTCGTGGGCTTGCTTGCCTTTCATGTTTGGTACACACAAAAAGCAAAGGGAGAGAGCCCAGTGTCGTGAGGGCAGACCTGCAGCCCCAGCGCTTGGCAGGCTGAGGCAGAACTGTCATGACTTTGAGGCTAGCCTGGGCATATCTAGTGAGTCCCAGGCCAGCATAAACTGCCTAGTGAGACCCTGTCTCAAAATACCAAAACACAAAATGAAGCAAAAAATAAAAAGCTAAACATCTCTGGTAGCATTGAGGTTATACCTTCAGGTGAAATTGAATGTTCCACTTAAAAAAAAATCAGTAATTAGACCAGGTATGGTGATACACTCTTGCCATTCTACACTTGCAAGGCTGAGGCAGGAGGATTGCTACAAGTTTGACGTCAGGATGGGGTACAGAGTGAGTTCAAGGCCAGACCAGACTATACAACAAGACCCTGCCTCAAAAACAAAAACAAAAACAAAAAAAGAATAAATAGGCTATTAATTAGTTTATTAACTAGCAGGATTGTTGAGATATTTTTAAATTTTCATCTTAACCTAGTTTAAAAAACGTATTCAACTGAAACATTGTAGTGGTAGAGTCATATATTCCTTGGCTGAGAATCCTAAGTACTGTGGTTTTACTGGTTAGTAGAGAAAACTGGATATTAAAATATTGAATATGAGAAAGGATTTTTTACAAATGGACATTATTGTATGGAAAATGATCTGCAAATACAAATATTTAATAGTTTGAGCAATTTGGGTCATATCTGGCACTTGGATCAATTTCTGAAATGGAAGGTGAGATTTGCATAAGCCTGTCAAAAAATATAGTAATAAATGCAAGACCAGCTGGTGGAGAAGCGAGGCAAAATAGAGCTTGTTTGTAGATTTTCTGGTACAACTATAAGCAATGTGCCTATAGATTAAGATTTATTGAATATACACAAGGCTGGCGTAGCATGTGTGAAGCCCTGTTTAGTCTTTAGCATCACGCAACAATAATGTGGTGGAAGGTGCTGGGGAGATGGCTCAGTGGAATAAGCGCTTCCCTGGCAAGTGCAAGGGCTTGAGTTCAATTCCCAGTTCTGCCAAAATAATAATAATAATAATAATAATAATGTGGTGGGGAATTTACTCCTGCTCTTTTTGGTTGAGCAGAATAGGGTTTGTCAGTCTTGCAGTGTGTACAAACAGTGTGATATGTCATTTTATATAAAGATTTCCCAATAAGTAGGGTATACTGGCATTCTCATATAAATGTTCGTGTGCGCGCATGTGCTTTTTTTTTTTTTTTTCTTTTTTTTTGATGCTGGGGATTGAACTCATGACCCAGAGCTTGTCAGGTAGGCACTTTGCTTTTTCTTTTTTCATTTTTTTTCTTGAAACAAGGTCTTGATTTGACTTTGAACTCACTATATAGCCCAGGCTGGTCTTGAAACTGCAGTGACTCTCCTGCTTCAGTCTCCCAGAGTCTGGGGTTGTAGACGTACCCTAGCATGGCTGGCTCTATGCTCTTTTTGTACTGCCCTGGTTTGCTGGCTATTCTATTGTCTCTTACCGTTTGCTCCCTATTTGGTTCTATCATGGTAAAATCATCTTGTAAGAGGGTAGTGGTTTACTTTATATGTTTACAAGAGCATTTGAGAAAAGTATTGAGAAGCAGATTTAGCGCTGTGTGTGCATGGTGCATTGGGAGGCCCTGGGGAGCCCTCAAGTGTTGCTATCTGTGAGTCTCTGAGATTATTGAGTTGCTCCAGAACTAAATCCTATTTTCAGCTTTCAGGAAAGTAAACAGCGAGTTTCAATATTGGGTGGGAGGATGTTCTAATTCTTTTATTTTTAGGAAAATTTCCTCACTTATATCTCCACAAATCCTGGTATCCTAGGGGCTGGGGTTTCACAGTTGGACTTTCTTCAAGAGATAAACCTGAGTAATGGTTGAAAGGTGAAGTTCCTTCTTAGTTAGAGGAGGGGAGGAGACCCTCACCCAAAGTCTCTTCTGTTTTCAGTTCTCATTAGTCATTCTGGTCTCTGAGAAAGCCTACTTCTTCCCTGGTGTTGAACTAATAGAGGTGTTTCTTTCATTTGATAGGGCCTTAACTTCAGGTGATCTATGTATGAGTTTTCGGTGTCTTTGGTCTGCTGAATGCCCCCTTGCTTTAGTCATCTATTGCTGAATAATGTGTTACCCCAAAGTGTAATGGTTTGAAACAACACATTTTATCCAGGCATGATAGTGCATGTCTGTAATCCCAGCACTCAGGAGGCTGAAGCAGGAGGATTGCTGGGGGTTCCAGGCCAGCTTGGATTACATAATGAGTTCAAGATCAGCCTGAACTACATAGTGAGACCCCAAACAAACAAACAATTCTATGAAAAAAGCCAACACCATTTAGTAGTGCACAGCGGTACAAGCCTATAATACTGGTGGTCTGGGAAGCTAAGGCATGAGGATCACAGATGCTAGTTCATCCTTGGTAACTGAGTAACCTAACAAGACTTATTCCTTTTCTTTTTCTTTTTCTTTTGGCGGAACCAGGGATTGAACTCAGACCTTTGCGCTTGCCAGGGAAGCACTTATTCTACTGAGCTATCTCCCTGGCCCAAGACTTGTTTCTTATGAGCTACAAACGAAGTGTGGCTGTAGCTTAAGGTGCCTCAAAGATCAGTGGGAGAAGGCCAACCTCCAAGGGCTCACGTGCTTGCTGTACAGCTCCGATGTTAGCTCTTGGTCAGAGACCGCCTTTGCTTCTTTACCACTTGAGAGTGTTGTCGCATACAGTGCAGCTTTTGACTCTCCAGGAGGCAGATGATGGAGAATGAAGAAGACAGGAGTGAGTATACAAAAGGCAAGGTCAGGTGGAGCCCTCTCTCCTGATGGGAGACAGGAGCTGCCCAGCACCTACATGGAATCTGTTTATATAATCAGGCATGGTGGCGCAGGCCTGTAATCCCAGCACTTGGGAAGCTGAGACAGGAGGATTGTGGTGAGTTCGAGACCAGCCTGAGCTACAAAGTGAGTCTGAGGCCAGCTTGAACTGCACAGTGAGACCCTGTCTCCAAAAAAAAGACAAAAAATAAATCAGCACATGAATAAGGTCATGGAGAGGTTAAGGGGAGGGTAGAATGTGGGATTGGAAGAATATCTAATCTTCAGCAGAATAGCATGGCTTGTTGGCTTCGTGGGGAACAAGAGGAAACTGTCTATGTTATCTCAAGTGAAGGCCAAGTCACTATGTACATTAGCTCCTGAATGTGCGTGTCTCTCATGGGGATTCTGCCAAACTCACAAGAGCAGTGGCCTTGCCTTGGGTACCCGAGGTGCAGGCGGCTTTGCTGCCAGTAGAGTATACCCACCCAGGGTAGCTCACAACATTGGTTTTTATTATTATTATTATTATTTTTAATTTACCTTTCAGCAAAGCTTTATTCAAGAGGGACTCAGTCCTTCTTGGAAGTTGCCTTCCTCACGGCAGCTAGCACCTTGCTCAGCTCCTCACACTTCTTCTTGGTGTGGATGTGCATCCCACCCTTTTCTTGATGAACCTGGGGGCACGTTTGTCCTTGGAGACCTGGAGCAGCTCCACAGTGTGCTGCTCATAGGGGCAAAGCCGCACATCTCCCAGATTATGCCCCCACGAACTTGGTGTGTTTGGTGAGGCGTCTGCGATGGTGGCTGTGCCTCGGTTTCTCGCATTCTTAGTCACCTTGTGGCCCTTGTCGAGGTCTACGGCATGGCATAGTGGGGAGCCATGCTACTGTTCTTCGATGGTTGCTGTCTCACAGCATTGTCTTGATCAGAGTGGGCAGACAAAAAGCCAGAAAGAAAGGATGTGAGCAAAATGTATGTCTCAGTCTTATGTAACGTCTCTTAATTGACACACCATTATCTTTGTCATTTTCTACTTTGAGAAGCACATCACCAGATGCAGGTCACACTCAAGGGCAGGGGTTGCTACAGAAGGGGGTTCTGAGAGGCAGGGATCATCGGGGCCATCTGGGAACCCTGCCCGAAGAGCATCTGTCTCCCTGCGCTGGAGAGCTGTGCTGTCAGCCACTGTGCCCAGGGTACACCTGCATAGAATTTGTTATTATGGAAATTCTGACTCAGCAAAGTCCAGATGGGGCCTGAGAGGCTGCATTCTGATGGTCTCTCAGATGCTGCACCTGTGGCCACACTTTCGGTTTCGAGGTTGTAAAGAAGTAAAGTGGCTGTTGCCATGCTCTGAAGAAATTACATTTGGCTTTTCTTCTCAGACTGGGAAGACATATATACTTAAAAGACCAAGGCCAAACCATAATATGTTACCCACAAATCATAAAGTCTTTGGATTTCCCAAATGCTTGTCTTTGTTGCCTTAAACATGGCATTTGATATAGGAATAAGCAGCATGCCTAAGGACTAGGGGTAAGAAATTTCTTCTCCAATTTTCTTTTATAGAATTGCAACATGGCCTAGAATCTCAGCTACTTGGGGGGGCCAAGGCAGAAGGATCACAAGTTTGAGGCCAACCTGGGAAACTTAATGAAACCCTGTCACACACACACACACACACACACACAGAGAGAGAGAGAGAGAGAGAGAGAGAGAGAGAGAGAGAGAGAGAAAACTGGCCTTAGGATATAGCTCAGTGGTCATGCATCCCAGATTTAATCCTCAGTGCCACAAAAAACAAACACAATTATCCAAAACAAAAACCCTACATCATGATGGTGAGGAAGAGCTTTTATATGAATTTAGAGGTCAAGAGATGGTTCTGGGTATTGACTATAATTTACATGATAAATTAAAATGATAACCTTTACCACAAAACATTTTGCTTTTCCTGTATAGCCAGAAAAAGAGAAGGTTATAAACCTCAGGAACAAATTCATCTTTTGGGTTGCAGCTAAAAACATCTAGTGCTAGAAAATTAGTAAAAGTAACTGGTAATAAGCATAAGAGCAGAGTTAATCACAAAAATAGCAGGTAGGCCTGAAAGAGGAAGCAGTAGCAGCACCCCTGGTAATGTACTTCCTGTCTCTGTGTTTCCTACTCTAGCCCAGACCGTTTCTACCGGAGCATGGTGTGGAAACTCCCAAGGGAGGCAGCCACTAACCTTATCATCTTGACCTCTACCTGGGATGCAGAGTCCATCAGTTTTCTGGTCCTTGAGGCAGAAGAAAGGACTACTTTTCTAGCTGTTGTTTGCAAACTGAGCTCATTAGAATCACCTGGATGATGCATTTGCATACAGATTATTGGCCCTGCCCCTCGATGTCTGATTCATTAGGTCCTCGAATTTTTAAGTTCCCAGATACTAGTGGGTTCTATGGGGTGCAGAGACCACAACTGGAGAACCTTTGGAGTGGGAGCGAGGATGTACTGAATAATTACCCAGGCGAGGAGAGTTGTGGGAAGCTGGAGTTGAGAGGGGAGAAAGTGATTGCTGAAAAGGGGCCTATGTGGGTCTCTTTTTTTTTTTTTTTTTTTTTTTTTTGGCTGAACCAGGGATTGAACTCAGGCCCTTACACTTGCCAGGGAAGCACTTATTCCACTGAGCCATCTCCCCAGCCCCCTATGTGGGTCTCTAAGAGCCCTCTGAGTGTTGGTTGTTGATAGAATACTCAGGAGAACTGTCAGCTAATGAGACACAGTGGGACAGATTCTACTGCTAAGAAGGATTCTCAATTAGATGAGTTTAAAAATAGTAATATAGGGGCTGGGGAGATGGCTCAGTGGAGTAAGCACTTCCCTGGCAAGTGCAAGGGGCTGAGTTCAATCCCCCGTTCCGCCAAAAAAAAAAAAAAAAAAAAAAATAGTAATATAAAAGAAGACTAGATGGGAAAATTGGTGAGTGTCAGCAATGTGTTTTATTTCTTTTCTTTTTTGACAGTTTCCAATCAGATTTTATTGGTACATTTTAGGTATACATAATGACCACATTCATCATAGAGAATTTCTACCTGTACAGGACATTACTTGATTCTTTTTCTCCCATGCCCCTCCCCCCTTCAACCCCTCCTCCCTCCTCATTTACAAAAGGTTTGTTTCTATTTTTTCCTTCTCTCATTTTCTTTCACTTTCCCCTTCTTTCCTCCAGTGTGATGTTTCTTTAGTGAGATGGCATTCCTTGTTGTTAGAGCTGGCTTTGGATTTGACATTTTTTTGTCCCCCTCACTCCACTGGAAAAGGTAATGATTTCTTTTTTCCAATCTATGGTAGAGAGTATTAAAGATGATTAACCATTTCTTGTAGTATGCTTACTGGACTGTCATGCAACACTTTATTTTCTTTCTTAGTTTTTTCAAATTTGTTTATATTTTCTTCCTCTAGTACTTAGGATTGAACTCAGGGTCTTTGTGCTGTCCTTTTTTTTTTGTGGAACTGGGGATTGAACTTAGGCCCTTGAGCTTGCCAAGGAAGTGCTTATTCCACTGAGCCATCTCCCCTGCCCCCCTTTTTTTTATTTTGAGAGAGGGTCTCACGAAGTTGCTAAATTGTCCAGGCTTGGGTCAAATTGTGACCATCTTTACCCCATAGGATGGTGGAATTACACTACCACCATGCCACCATGCCTGGCTTTAGTATGCTAATTTCTTTCTCTCTGTCTTTCTTTCTTTCTTTCTTTCTTTCTTTCTTTCTTTCTTTCTTTCTTTCTTTCTTTCTTTCTTCTTTCTCTCAATTATGGTATCTCCTGGGACAGGGAGATGGCTCAGTAGAATAAGCACTTGCCTGAGTTCAATCCCTGCTTCTGCAAACATTTGTTTTGTTTTTTGAAATAAGGTTCTTGCTCTGTAGTCCAGGCTGGCTTTGAATTCACCGGGTAGCCCAGCCAACCTAAAATTCAACAATCTTCTGCCCGCACTTCTTACATGCTGAGATTATAGACTACACATGTGTTCTACCTTGTCTGGCTGGTATGCTATTAAATCAAAGGTGCATTTACAACATTCAGCTAGAGTTTCCAGATAGCATTAGGTATTTTTTTGAAAAAACTACTTAATGAGGCATACTGGCCAGATGGTTTCTGTTGTGCACTGTGGGATTTCTGATGCACTGTTGCATAAATTGCACTCATTACATGTAGTTTCTGGTTTCTTCTCTCAATGTACAGCCCCCTTCCAAAGCATTTTATGAGACTGCACATCCAAGGACTGAGAATACACAAAAGTCTTAGTCTGTGTCTGAAAGGTCACTCTATTGACCTTCAGTTCCACAGAAAGAATGGAAGGAGGGGTTGGGGTGTGGCTCATTGGTAGGGCACAGTATTTGCCTAGGCTGCGTGAGGGTGTGGGTTTGATCTCCAGCACAGAAAAACAAATCAAATGGAGCCATTTTGTACAGTGTGGAGAGCGTTCCTCGATTCCCATTTCCTACCTGCTCTCATTCCTTTTTCTGCAGCCATCTTTCTCTTTGCATGTAGACTCCGGAAATACTGCCAGGTGGATGAAAATGCTCACCTTGGGAGGTACAACCTCTTTTTTGTAAAAATGTATTTAGAAATTTTGTAGATCTTAAAAGTAGCAGTTGCTATATTTCACTAGAGCTGAAAAGTTCTGTCTCCCTGAATACTAAAATTTTGAGCATCTCTTTATCTGCTTATTAACATTTTATTTTCTCATTATCTGTTTTATACATTATTGACTCATTGTCCTGATGAGTTATTGATTTTTTTTTTCTGTTGAATGTGTAGCTTCTAAATATTTAGTACTCTAACTTCATTTAATTTCAACATTACCAATGTTTTATTGCATTGCCATTAAATTTGTCTGTGGTATCTTTAAGTGAACAAATGTAACATGATTTGGATGTGGCTAAATCCATTATTTTTATTTAAAAATTTACGCCTTTAAAATTACAATTAAGGCTCTTCCTAAGCTGGCGCTCCACAAGGCTCTTACCATGTTCAGGTCGAGCGCCAAGATCGTGAAGCCCAATGGCGAGAAGCCGGACGAGTTCGAGCCCGGCGTCTCGCAGGCCCTGCTGGAGTTGGAGATGAACTCCGACCTCATGGCGCAGCTGCGTGAGCGCAACATCACTGCAGCCAAGGAGATCGAAGTCGGCGGTGGTTGGAAAGCAGTCATCATTTTCGTCCCAGTTCCTCAGCTGAAGTCTTTCCAGAAAATCCAGGTCCGGCTAGTGCGAGAGCTGGAGAAGAAATTCAGCGGGAAGCGTGTGGTGTTCATTGCACAGAGAATTCTGCCCAAGCCAACTTGAAAAAGCCACACGAAAAATAAGCAAAAGCGTCCCCAAAGCTGCACGCTGACCGCAGTGCAGGACGTTACCCTGGAGGACCTGGTCTTCCCCAGTGAGATCGTGGGCAAGAGGACGGCAGCCGGCTCATCAAGGTGCACCTGAACAAGGTAGAGCACAAGGTCGAGACATTCTCTGGTATCTGTAAGAAGCTCACGGGCAAGGACGTTAATTTTGAATTCCCAGAGTTTCAGTTGTAAGAAGTTGTAAATGCTAAAATAAAGTTATCATTCATAACAAAATAAAATTATAGTTAAGAAGCAATTTCTAACTGAAAAAAAAAAAGTACTTAGTACAGGGTCTTCAAGGTCTCACTCCACAGATCGGACTCGCAGTGGCCCTCCTGTGTTCAGCCTCCCAAGCACTGGGATTACAGGCACGAGCCACCAGGCCCAGTCTCAACGCCCTCTCAGGGAGCCCAGGAGGCGAGGCCAGCAAGGCTAGATGAGGGAGTGAAACCCAGGGCTCCTGCCTCCACCTAAGCAGGCGTTTTAATCTGCTGAGCTATCTGGCCAGCCCTGTACAACCTCTTTTTAATGCTTTAATACTGCCATGTGGTCCTCAAGTTCGACGGATGGCGTATGCGTGTGTGTGATATTTGTACACTACCTTCAGTTTGAACAATAAGAGCTGCAACAATATAGTTTGTCTCATATACTATTTAAAATACAGCCTTTACCTATGTTAGGAAACGCTGAGATCTATATGCCCTTCCTGGGGGTGCTTGTAACCAGAGATGCACACTTCTTAGGCTTGAAGGGCAAAGGTTGATAGCTTCTGCCCTGTCCCATGGCATCTCACACAGAGCGCTGCTCTGCTCTCAGAGCAGTCGGCCGGCTCCGAGGCCCCCTACTGAGAGGAAGCCCACAGCAGCCCCTGGGCAGCCTGCTTGCCAGAAGCCCTACAGCTGGCTGGAGGCCCTGCTGCTCCAGCTCCTCCTACTGTCTGACTCCAGGAGACCCTGAGCCTGAAAAGTCCAGTCACAGCCCCCAAATTCCTGACCCACGACATCGTCAGAGATAATGAAACAACTGCTGTTCTTTCCTTCCTACTGTTTTTCAATACTAGGAATTGAACCCTAATTTTTTCTTTTCTTTTCTTTCTTTCTTTCTTTCTTTCTTTCTTTCTTTCTTTCTTTCTTTCTTTCTTTCTTTCTTTCCTTCCTTCCTTCCTTCCTTCCTTCCTTCCTTCCTTCCTTCCTTCCTTTCTTTCTTTCTTTCTTTCTTTTCTTTTTTGCATGCCTGTAATCCCAGCACTTGGGAGGCTGAAGCAGGAGGATTATACCAGTTTTGCAAGCTAGGTGAATGCTCCATCACTAACCACTGAGCTACATCTGACTGTTATTGTTTCAGACCACAGAGTTATGGGATGATTTGATGTACTACAGTATTTCCTAAAATAGGTGGGAATGAGTAAGGAAATGTGTGAGTGAAACTTCCTTAGTTACAAGTAAAAGAAACTGACTCTGCCTAACACAGGAAATACATGTCCAAATTGAGAAATGAGGAGAATAGTATAGATGGCTAAGTGGTAGAGTGCTAGCCTGGCATGTGTGAGTCCCTGAGTCTGTCAGCCCAGAAATGGCAAAAGGAAAGACAAAAAAAGAAACACACACACACACACACACACACACACACACACTCAAAACAGAAAAAGTCAGTTACAGGAAAATATAATAAAGGTAATCAAGACAAAGACCAGAAACCAGTGAAATTCGTAATAACTTCAGCCAGATGAGCTTCCTGCTGCACGCCTGTAATCCCAGCACTTGGAAGGCTGAGGCAGGAGGATTGTACCAGTTTGAGGCCAGCCTGGGTTTCATAGCAAGACTCTGTTCCAAGAGAACCAACAAAGCAAAACCAAACACATTTAATGAATCAGTAAAGATTTACGTCTCTGAAGAAGCTAACAAAGTAGACATATCCCCACTCAGAAAAGACCAAAACCTTGCATCAAAAGGCAATCAAACAAAAATCAATAAAGTAAAAATTTAGACCTTTGAGAAAGCTAACAAAACAGACACATCTCCACTAAGAGAGACCAAAAGAAAAGCACAAAGAAAATTAGGAATGAAAATCTAGTTGGATATAGAGATGCCCACACCTGTAATCCCAGTTTCTCAGAAGGCTGAGGCAGGAGAATTTATTTTATTTTTATTTTTTTGTCTTTTTTTTTTTTTTTTTTTGAGACAGGGTCTCACTATGCAGTTCAGGCTGGCCTTAAGCTCACTTTGTAGCTCAGGCTGGTCTTGAACTCACAACAATCCTCCTGCCTCAGCCTCCCAAGTGCTGGGATTAAAGGCATGCACCACCATGCGTGGCCAGGAGAATTTAGTAAGACTCAGCCTCAAAATAAAATAGAAGATCCAGGGATGCAGCACAGTGGTATAGTGTCCTAGGTTTGATCCCCAATACCATAAAAACAAAACAAATTATAGAATTGGTAGAGATTAAAGAGATAGGGGGTAGCTGGGCATGGTAGCACATGCCTATAATCCCAGCACTTAGGAGGCTGAAGAAGGAAGACTGGTATGTTTGAGGCCAGCCCAGGCAAATAGTAAGATCCTGTCTAAAAAAACAAGAAAGGTAGGGCTATATATAACTTTATTCCAATAAATTTGAGAATTTATATGTTATAAATTTCTAAAATAATAATTGAAGTACTTGGGAAGAGTGAGGAAACCTATAATGATCAGCATGGTTGCCAGGAGTTCCACGTGGTCATTAGTATTTGAAATAGGACTGGTACAACTGAGGGACAAAACTCAACTTTTTTTTTTTTTTCAGTATCAGGGATTGAATGTGGGACCTTGGGCTTGCTAGGCAGGCACTTATGCCACTGCACTATATCCCAGGCCTGAGGGATAAAACTTTACATTTTATTTAATTTTAAGTAATATAAAATTAAATTTAGAAACTGTAACCTCATAATATATTTTCCCACTAAATACAACTGTTTTGGTGGAACAATCTGACTTTAAACATTGTGTCTCATTGTCTCTAGTATTAGAGAAAAACACATCACAGTCCTTTCTGGTGTTAGGAGGCTGACTCATTCTGAATGAGTTTTTTTTCTTTGCAGAGGTTTAATATTGAAATGTAGTTTGTTTCATGAAGACATGTAATGACACAATCTACAGAGTAATACTTGTGTAAATCCTAATTGGTAATTAAGTCAAAATGTTTAGTGTTTAGTTATGATATAATGAGTTGCTAGTTAAAGAACAAGTAGAAGGCAGGAGTGGTGGCAGTCACCTGTAATCCCAGCTCCTGGAGGCAGGAGAGTAGAGTGCACGCCCACTCTGGGCACCTTAGTGACTTGTCAAGACCCTTTCTTGAAATAAAAAGTGAAGGGCTGGCCAGATAACTAGGTGATCTAAAGTGCCTGCTTTGGTAGAGTACAGTTGCTAGGTAGATCCCAGCCTGCTGTGCTGGAGCCCCGCCCCTGGGGCTCTCTTAGACTGCCTTTGAGACTGGGTGGGGTGCTTGTAATCCCAGTGCTTGGGAGGCTGAAAACAGGAGAATCACTATGAGTTCAATCTATGAAGTGAGGCCCTGTAGATTCTGTAGATCCTGTTATCATATACATTTAAAAAAATAAACAGAAAAGAAATACAATGTGAAAAAGGGATGGGGACATAGCTTGGTGCAATGCCCTAGTTTAATTCCTAGTAATGAAAGAAAGAAAGTTTTTCTTTCATTTCTAAAACATAGATACACAGAGACCTCCAAATAAATAAATACATAGAAGCAGTTTAAAGAGTGTGAAAGAGTTCAGAGCTGAGAACACCAAATGAACTACTGACCTAGGACAAAGCAAAGGCACTGTGTAAATGCAATATTGTGCAGCATTGCCAACTTGTGTGATTCCCCTGAACATTTACAAATGAGCAATTGGTCTCATCTTCAAGAAAATTTCATTTTTTATGTATATTTTTATTCCTCCTTGCCCTGCCCCACTTGGCCTATTGGAATTACGTTTGGAGTAGAAGACTAACGTTTATGCTCTTCCCTCCTTATCCACAACTGACTGACAGAACCTTTGTTGAGTTTCACAGTGCTCCCGTAGTTGAGTACAAGGGCCAGCAGAGATTTTCTCAGGCTATAATTCACTTTTGTTTCTTTTTTTTTTTTTTTTGTTTGTTTGTTTTTTGAGACAGGGTCTCACTATGCAGTTCAGGCTGGCCTTAAGCTTACTTTGTAGCCCAGGCTGATCTCGAACTCACAACAATCCTCCTGCCTCAGCCTCCCAAGTGCTGGGATTACAGGCATGCGCCACCACGCCCGGCTTCACTTTTGTTTCTTAAATCTTTTTTTTTTTTGCAGAACCAGGGATTGAACTCAGGCCCTTGTGCTTACCAGGGAAGCACTTATTCCACTGATGTGCTGCCATGCTTTTATGTGTGCACGTATGTATGTATTATCTTGCAATGTTGCCCCAGCTGGCCTCAAACTCCTGGGCTCAAGCAACCCTCTACCCTCAGCCTCCTGAGTAGCTAGGACCATAGGTATGAGGCAGCATACTTGGCTACAATGAGCATTTTTAGACAGATAGCTTAGAAAGACACAATTCTTTCATTCAGCAGAGTTATTCTGGTTTGAGGAATGAAAGGGGTAGACTAAACAGGAATGCACTATGGGCAGTATGAGTATCGGAGCAGACTGAGAGTGAGATCCACAGGGCTGATAAATGAGGTGCCTTGGAACGGCAGGAGCAGAAGGCAATTCTAACCATTGCTAGAGCACTTGGGGCCAGTCCAGTGAAATGCCCACTCTACATCCTCCCCTGATGATGAGGAGACCAGTTTCCAGCGCTTAGGTGATCCCTCTCTGTCCTCTGATAGTTGTTTTCAGGTCTCACCAGAAGGAGGCAATGTTTAAAAATCTTAAGATTGATAAACATAGATTTTTTGTCATTATCTTTGCAATATTTTTTTTTAAATAATATTTTGTTTTTCCACAGTTCACAGCACACTGGAACAGAGAGTACAGAGGTCTCATATATCTGCTGTCTGCCCCAACACATAACCTCACCGTGGATACCCTGCCCTGATGCATTTCTTAGCATCTTTGAACTTACGTGAACATATTCGCAGCCAATGCCCACCCCTATGGTTCACATTAGGGTTGCGGCTCTATTTTTTGACATCTGTGCTGTGCATTCCTCATTTTTCTGACACCTAGCAGCCACTGGCCTTTTTCTGTCACGTTTTCATTTTCTAGAATGTCACACTTGGCTTCAGAGTGGTATATACTTTTGTGAGTTTCCTTCCTTCTAGTTCATATTAACTATTTTATCTGTGCAGAATTAGGTGGTGATTGAAACATAAAATGAAGAACCAAGCTACGAAGTGTAGTTTGGGAAACTGCTGCATCAGCATCACATGAAGGTGACAGGCAGATTAGAGAACTGTGTATTTTTTAGAGTGACTGGGTGGCAGGAGAGCTTGAGAAAGTGAAGCGAGGCCTGGAATGCAGGGACATGCAGATTAGAAGTCATTGGATTCCCCCACCCTCAAAGAGTAACAGGAAGCCATTGGAAGGTTTCAAGCAAAGTAATCAGGTGTCAGATGGCTTGCTCAAACAGTTACAGCAATGTTATGGGGAGAAGCAGAGATATTGGAGACATTCTGAAGGTATAATAGCTCAGATTTGTCAATGGACTGAACAGAGCATCAAAGGCAGTGGAAACCTAGGACCGGGCAGATTTGCCGAAATAGTAAAGATGGATATGGCGAAGACACCTGTGAATGTGCATGTGGGTGAGGGAAAGTGTTGCAATTTAAATGTTGTATGAGATATGGTGCTCATCTATTTTTACACTGAAAAAAAAAAAAAAACGGGATGAATTTTACGCACCTACCACCTAATTTTTACATTTGTGGATCCATCCAGCCATTCTTCTTTCAGTGCATCTTATTTTATAGTGCATTTAAATGAAGTACCGTGTACTTCATTCTGAATTCATCTGATCACACATTAAATGGTTTTATTTTTTAGATAGGGTCTAGCTATGTAGTTCAGGTAGCCTTGGATTCACTGTGTGGCCCTGGCTGGCCTTGAACGCACGAAGATTCTCTCTGTCTCAGCTTGGAGAGTCGTGGGATTACAGGTGTGCTCCTCCATACCAACCACGTCTAGTGTTTTCCTTATTCTTTGGACATTAAATTACATACAAGATGAAATGCACAGGTCTTAAGTGCACATTAGTTGAGTTCTGACCCATGTGTTACCTACCCACACCTTAAACTTGTGGTACGACCGGGCATAATCAAACGGAATGCTAGACGTGGAAATTTGCAAATCAGAATTCCCTGCGTGCATTGTAAATATGGGAATTATCAAAGCACAAATTTAAATTTTGCGAACACCCAGGTGCAGAGAGGGAAGAGAGCCTCGGCTGAACCCAGCGTTTAGCGGTTGGTCCGGAGAGCGGGACACCGAGGGGGGGGCGGGGGG
>PVKA01032508.1:5156-25337 GCA_004027165.1 Ctenomys sociabilis
TTTTTTTTTTTTTTTTTTTTTTTTTTTTTTTTTTTTTTTTTTTTTTTTTTTTTTTGTCTTTTTGAGACAGGGTCTCGCTGTGCAGTTCAGGCTGGCTTTAAGCTCACTTTGTAGCTCAGGCTGGTCTCGAACTCACAACAATCCTCCTGCCTCAGCCTCCCGAGTGCTGGGATTACAGGCCTGCGCCACCATGCCCGGCTCCCTTTAATTGTTTTATACCTTTCTATTTGTATTTCTTCTTTTGAGTTTTTATACTAGGGAGACTATATTTACACATGTGGATTTGGTTTATTTCATTTATGAGTATATCTTCAAGTGGAATCCACTTAAATATAAATACTTCAAGTTTATTATTCTTTATAGCTGAGTAATACTCCATTGTGTGAAAAGACCACATCTTTTTCATCCAATCCTCAGGTGATGGGCCTTTTGGTTGTTTCCAAGATTTAGTGATCAAAAAATTGTGCTGCTTTTAACATAGGTACACATATATCTCTATGATATGATGTTTTTAGTTCCTCCGGAAAAATTCCCGTTAAAGGGATAGCTAGCTTGGAAGGCATTTCCAGTCCTAGGTTTTTAAGGACTCTCAACACTGATTCCGTAACTGTTGCAACACTCTACATTCTGATCATCAGTGGAGCAGTGTTCCTTTGTCCCAACACCCTCACCAACATTTGCTGTTAGTTGATTTGTTTATTATAGACATCCTTTCTGGGATGAGATGGTATTTTAGGGTTGTTTTAATTTTCATTTCATGGACGGCTAGTGGAGCGTTTTTTCATATATTTATTCACTTTTTAAATTTCATCCTCTTAGTAGTGTGTGTTCATCTTGGATGCCCATTTCTGGACTGGGTCTTTAAATTTTATGGCCTCAATATTTTTTGTTCTTTATAAATTCTAGAGAGCAAACCTTTGTCTGAATGCTTATTTGTCAAGATTTTTTCAAAATTTGTGGGTTGTCTTTTCACTTTGTTGGTAATTTGTTTTGACGTGCAGAAACTTCTCAATAACAGCAGCTGCCAGTTGTTAATTCTTTCAAGTTTTAACCTTCGGATTTTTTTTTTTCCTGAACTCTTTGCTTATGCCTATGTCTTCAAGAGTTCCTCCTTCTTTCTCTTCTAGGCGATTTAGTGTTTCTGTTTTAATGTTTAGATATTTAATCCATTTTGATTTTAGCTCAGTGCACAGTGATAGACCTGGGTCAAGTTTTAGTTTTTAGCATGTAGAGAGACAGCTTTCCAGCTCCATTTTTTAAAGAGGCTATCTTTCTTCCAGTAAGCATGTTTGACACCCTTGTGGAAGATCAGGTTGCTGAGTGTGTTCCTAGAGATTGTTACATTTTCTAACCTATCTCATTGATCTTCAGCTCTATTTCCTTGCCAGTGCCATGCTGATTTTATCATAGTAGCTTTGTAGTATAATTTCAAGTCAGGAATTGCAATGCCTACTGCCTTGTCTTTGTTGGTGAGGACTTACTTTGCTATTCTAGATCTCTTTTTGTTCCAAATAAATGTTAGAAACAATTTTTCTAGGTCTTGGAGGTATGTTGTTGGTAGTTCTATAGTGATTTCACTAAATTGGTAAACCAATTTTGAAGTACAGCCATCTTCACAATGTTGGTTCTTCCTATCCAGTAGCAGGGAATATTCTTCCTTTTTCTGAAATCCTTTACTGTACGTTTTTACAGAGTACTGTAATTTTCCATGAAAAGATCTTTGACTTCTTTTCTTGGACAAATTCCAATGTATTTCATTTGCCATGATGTTACTCTAAAATGTATTGTTTCTATAGTTTCCCTCTCAGTGTGTTTGTTTTCCGTGTAGAGGAATACTACTAACTTTTGTGTATTGAATTGTATCCTACTATGCTACTGAACTTGTGTATCAATTCTGGTAGCTTCTTGGTGGAATTTTTTGGGTCTTCCAAGTATCGTGTCATCTGAAAATAATGATAATTTAACTTCTTCTTTACCTATTCTTATGTCTGTTATTACACTTTGTCTAATAGCGCTAGACAAATATTCCATAATTATATTGAATATGAGGTGTGATAAAGGACATCCATGTCTTGTACCAGATCTGGTAGTAAAAGAGATTTCAGTTTTTCCCCCTTTAGAATTATATTGGCCATTGTGATGTCATAGATAGCTTTTATTAGATTGAAGCAGAGGACATCTAATTCAATTTTTTTGTAGAACTTTGAACATGAATGAGTGTTGGACTTCATCAATAGCCTCTTCTGCATCAATTGAGATGATCATAGGGTTTACAGATTTGACTATGATGATATAGCGTATTACATTTACAGATTTGCAAACATTGAACCATTCTTGAATCCCTGTGATGAAAGTATTTCCCTGCTCCATCTAACTTGAAAAATAGTTTTGCATTGTATAGTAAGTAGTCTGGGCTGAAATTTGTTTTCATAGAAGACATGAAGTACTCTGCTATGTCCTCTTGTTCCTTCCTTCCTAGTTTGTGCAGAAAATTCAGCCATTATTCTGTTGTGTTTTCCTTTAAATGTGATCTGTTTCTTTTCTCTAGGTGCTTTCTGTGCATTGTTCTTGTGATGGATTTCTGGGATCTTGACTATTATTTGTCTGTGTGTATTTTTAATTGCATTGAAGTTATTTAACATTCTGTATGCTTCAGTTGCCTGATGTCAAATTGTTTCCTCACCTTTGGGAAATTTTCTGCTATTACTCTTGCCCACGCTCTTTGTATATCATTTGTATTGTCGCCTTCTTTCTCACTGATGCCTATTTGTCTCATGTTGTTCATATTTGCATCATCTTGCAGGGAATGAATATTTTTCCCTGCATTCTAGTTTTTTTTTTTTTTTTTTTTTTTTTTTTTTTTTTTTTTTTTTTTTTTTTTTTTTTTTTTTTGTGGTACCAGGGATTGAACTCAGGACCTTGCACTTGCCAAGCAGGTGCTTAGGCCACTAAGCTATATCCCTGGCCTCTAGTTGTTTTTAAGGGATCTTTTCTTACCTTTTCTCTATCCTTGACAGCATCTTCAAAATCTTAAACTCTATCTTCACTTTCACTCAAACCATTTTGCAAGCTTGTGATTAAAATTTTGTTTCCCTATATCTCTTTTACTCTGTTTCATGTGGTCTATTTCTTTCCTGTATTGCTCAATTAAGGAATGTAGATCTTTTCTAATCTCTATTTTTTTTAAAATAAGTTTTCACTTGAAAAGCAGGTATTAATTCTTTTGCTGCAGAGAATATTTATATTCTTATTTCCTCTATATGTTTCTACATTTGATTCCTTACTTCAGACACTATTAATTCAGAGATTTCTTTTCTATTTCAGAGATTAATTCTGATCTTTGTTCCTCTATACCTTTATGCTGTACTTTCTTTGCTTCAGACACTATTAATTCAGACATTTCATCTGTGCTATTGTCCTCTGCACTTGTTCTATGTGGACTCGGGAGCTGAAATTACATTTTGTTCCTTCTCTTAATCAAAAACCTGAAAACTTTACTTTAAAGTGAGATACAAGGCAAGGAATACCATTGTCACCACTCCTATTTCACATAGTTGTGAAAATATTATCCAGAGCAACTACTCAACAAAAAGAAATAAATGTAATGAGAATAGAAAAATAAGTGAAATTATTGTTATTGGTATTAAGGAGATAGTTTAGAGGATGAAGTACCTGCTTAGACAAGCATAGGGACTATGAACCACATAGCATGCCAGGCCTACCAGTAGGCATGCTGAGCCAGCCACTGAGACTGGGCATAGTGGTGCACACCTATAATCCAATCCCTGTTGTGGTTGAAAACAGGATGATCACTAGAATTCCAAGCTTTGTACTGAGACCCTATACCAAAATTCATTAAAAAATCATTATTTTCAGATGACATGATGCTTGATAGAAGAGCAGAATAAACAAGTAGCCAGGATTGTACGAGTAGGAGCAAACAGTCCAGTCAGCATCAATTTTCAGTGAGTAGTAATCGCTTTACCATCCATGGTTAACCAGCCGTTTAGCAAGAAATCTTATATATACTTTAAAAGTTTAACCAACCTAATGCCATAGAGATTTAACACATACAAAGGACAAGTTTAAAAAAATCCATTGGAAAACATCAAGATATTTCTCTAGACTTCACAACCCCTGAGTAGAAAGCAATCATTGATAGTAATAATAATATAGTAATTCATAGTAATCAAACAATTAATAGTATTTATAGTAGATTATGGTTTCCCCCCAAAAATCAGCCCTTTTAAAAGTTGATTGACATGGGCTAGGGAGATAGCTCAGTAGCCTATGTGCCTGCTTGGCAAACACAAGCTTTCAAGATCAATCCCAGGTTGTGAAAAGAAAAAAGTTTATTAACCTTAATTTTGGTTTTCATATTGAATGTTTCCCCAAAGCCAATGAATGAAATCTTGGTGCCAAAATTGTTGCTTTGGAAGGTGACAAAACATTAAATACACAGCATTTCATAAGAGGTTTTAGGATGTTGGGAGATTGGTGTAGAAGTGAATCATGGAACCTTGGATTCCTTTCTCTTTGCATCATCCCAGCCATAAGGTAAATGATTTGTTCTACTGTGTACTTCCACAATGATGTTCTAGCCCACATCATCACCATAGGTCTAAGATAAATTGGTCGAACAAACCATGCACTTGAGCTTCCAAAACTGTTAGCTGGAATCACATTTCCTTGTTCTATGCTGCTTATTTCATAATGGAAAGCTGATCAACACTTCTGAAATTTTAGGTCTGCACATGCACACAACATAATCAGTGAAGAGTGATAACTAATGTTTTTGCATCTGCCTTAAAGGGATTATTTTAGTTCTTCTCTAAGAATACTAGAATCCCTGGAAAATTATCATCCATTCTGATGCTTAGTGGGGAAATTATACTACTGTTCCCGGGGAAGAAGGCTGGAGATGAGATCCTCATACATATTGGGAATCCCTCAGTCCAAACTCCAATTTCCTCTCCTTAAAGGAGCCAGCCATGAGTTTTATCTAATAATTATCTTAAATATACACATGTCAGGGATTGTACTAAGGGGCATGAATGCAAAAATTAAATCATGCCCAGTCCTGACATATAAAATCTCAGAACATGATATTCATGTTTAGAAAACAAACAGTACAGAAGGGCATCGAAATAACCTAATAACTTCCTGATAAATGTTTAAGGAAGTCACTCCCTCATTAATCACTACCTCTTCTTCTCCTAAAGGGGATGCTGATATTTCATCACTGTCTGTCCTTTGTATCTTTGGGAACACTTACCAGATGCAGTAAAATTCAAACTTCAAAATTGAATCTAGCCATGCTAATAATGAAAAGGAAAAAGAAGTTCATCCTCTTTATCCAAACTTAAAACTCTTCTCACAGTCCTAACCAGTAGCAGTCAGTAGTTGTTCAGAAAATAAATATATGTGTTTGTGTGTGTGTGTGTGTATTCATGTGTGTGCGCGTGTGTGTATGAATGAATGGGGATTTATTAGATGAATTGTTTTATGTGATTATGAGGCCCCAAGGCCCTGAACTTCCAGTAGCACGATGCAATCAAATGTCAATGTCCTCAGAACCAAGGAGGCTGCTAGTGGAGATCCTGGAGTTCTAAGCCCAGAGAGATTGGACAGGTCAACAAGGACAGTGAGTAGAAGTATATTTCAATGATATACATAGAGAGAGACAGAGACTGATTTTATGTTTTCCTTGTACCTAGGCCTGAGCATATTGAAGACAATCCAGCCACTCTTGTACACCCTCTTTCCTCTGAAAACACCTCTGGACACACAAACATAATGCTTTATCTAGTGTCTACATATTATATTCCTTACCGCAGTCAAAATTAACCTTCATAGTATAAAAATTAATAAAAATTAATCGCATTCTAGTGCTCTATTTCTATAGGTTCGGAGAGAAACAGAGCTGTTGAGGACTCAATTTTTTTTTAAAGAACATGTATTTATTTTCATAAATCTCTGTCCAAGAGAGAGAAAGAGAAGGGATTCAAGTGTGTTGCCAAGGATCCCATTTTTTAATGGATTTTTATAGCTCAAAGCCATAGGACAAGGTAGGTCTAAGGTGGAAAACATGAGAACATGCTTGGTGGGCCTGAGGTTGGACAAAACTATGGTTAGCCAATAAGATTACAAGCACAATTTTTCAGGTAAAATTGATTAAATCAAGATCAAATGGGGAATAAAGTCACATAATATGTGGGGTTGAACACAGAGCAGGACCGTTTTCCTTTAAGGGGTCAGGTAAATGACTCTTTCTGGCTTTTTCATGGTGATTAATTCTTGTTTAGAATACCAATTCCTAATGTATGTCCCTAGGGAGGTAGGTGGCTGAATTTGTTTAATCTTTTGTCTTGCAGTGTGGATCACAGCAGGTGTGCCTATTTCTCCCACCATGCAAGGTCTTCCCTACTGGCTCCTTGAAAGCCAAGCCCTGTCTGACCACCTATACTATTTCTATCTGACTCAGTTGCCAACAACACTGTACTCTCTGAAGAAGCAATCCGATCTGCCAGGAGGGAATAATGGGAGATGACAACTTTGGCTTCTTCAGGCTGAAGGGGGTCATATTTTTTGATGGGCAAGAGGACTCAATTTTTACACTGTTCAAAACCCATTTAAGTGCCTACTCCAAATCCATTGTTACCATATTTAAAAATCTGGTCTTTTTGGTTTAGGTTCTTATCACATGGCCTCTTCGAGAGTTTCTAGACCCTAATTACTGATGTGCAATGCAACCTCTGAAGAGCAATTAGTAGAGCTACAGATATGCTGGAAAAGAGCAATTTTCTATCTTCTGGCAAAACTTTTTGAAATGCATATCAAAATCCCTTAACACTATAGGGCAAAAGTAGCTTCCAATACTTTATTTACATTGACATATGAAGCTTTATAGATGCTTTCTTCACTTAGGAAAAAGTGACCTGTTAATTTTGTCTTTCATCTATAACACTAGATTGTACTTATACCAAATCTTCTGCCATAACTAGGGGAAAAGAATAGGGGTGCTTAAAGGAAATTTTTAATTCTTTCTGATTTTTTTATTTTTTATATGAGAACAAAAAACATGAGAAACGATTTAGAATTTCACTCAAGTCCTGCAAAATTTTTCAGTCTATATTTTCATCTCATTTTCTGAAATTACCCATGACATATGCTACCTATGAATAATACTTTAAATCCACATATACCAAAAATACTATTACTGTTCTCATATTATTAATCAAGTTAAGTTCTTCACAAATTGTATAAAACAAAATGTTCCCAACACTTGTAGATACTTGGAAAAAAATTATGTTGTTATTGAATTCTTTCACTCACATATCTTGCAAGATTATTTTTTAATTTTTTAAAATCTAAGCCCTGAAGCCTAAAGCATATTTCAATAGCAAAGTTTTATAAAACCTCTTAGATCTGTAAATGGTAGCCCAAATTGACTGTTTTTATTCAATCTTAGTTCACCATTGATCCAAGTTTTACTCCAATATACATTGTCTCCTTTCCATTGGGGCTTTATGCCTACTGGCCTCAACCACACAGCATTCAACAGCTTTTATTCCAATCCATTCCATATCTAATTTACATTTAAAATTAGACAGGAACATTGCAAGGGCAAAGCAATATGCCTCCTCTTTCTGTCAAAGTACAGGTGCCCGGACCATACCTCTCTCTTATCTTTGAGAAGCTTTGAGGATGATGTCACTCATTTCTAGCCCTAGGTTTTATTTTCACACTTCTCAGTTCCAAATTCACCATCTTCTTGCATCTTTGCATTTTCTGCTTCAAGTCCTCTCTTTTGTTCTCTCAGTTTTGAAATGGAGACACACAGAGAACACAAAGTTAGAAAATCAAATACACATCCTTGCCTTGTTACCTGAAGTTCATTGACATTTTATTGTTCATTATGGTCTTTGTGCTTCTATAAATATCTCCAAGTTTGGTGCTCAACCCCAACTCTACTATCCACATATGTAAAAGCCATCTTTTCCTATCCCCTGAGGATTTCCATTTATCCAGTAACTAAAAGATTTGTTTATTTTGCTAAATGAGATAGCAAACAGAAGATGGTTACATTTGTCACCTTTGCCATAAAGGTGTTTTTATAATTCTCCCTTTATCTTATTTTATATCCAAAGAAATGACTTTATGTTAGGAATATACATGACACAGTTCTTTGACCTTTTATCATGACCACAAAATAATGCCACAGAAGTATATGTGTAACTTGCATTACTTAGAATACTAAAATAGATTTCATATCCTTCTTCCTTTCCAAAAGTAATTATTCTATGCAAAGATAAATACTCAATAATAACAGCACAAAACACTTATTTATTGATCACTGTCTGGGGTGAAAGGTGGAGCCAGCCACACACCATTGGTGAAGCCAGGCACAGGATATACAGTGATAAACAAATCAAGCATAGTGCTTGTCCTTAAGTGCAGTCCACTGAGGAGCACTCCAGACCACAATGGCCAATGCTGAGACTATGACCATCAAATTACATTGAGGACTTAAGAGGGAAGCACCTAACATGATCCGGATAGTGTGTCCTGTGACACATAACAGTACAGTTGACACAAAGGTCAGACTGAGTTATCAAAGGTCATGGTGACAGGGCCACGTACAGGGATGGGATGGGGAGAAGATCCTCCAAGAAGACACATAACAATCCAAAGTTTGAATACAGTATGGAAATGGTGCAGGGTCGAGTGAGGGAGCTCTGATAGCAGAAGCTCTGCATAGGTGCTGCTGTGAGGGAAAGGATGCAAAATAGGAATGAGAAAGGCATGCAGTGCTGAGGTGTCTCTAATGCCATGCTCCAGTGTCTTATCTTAAGAACAAGATATTTCAAATAATGTACTATGGAAAATGCACATAATCCTCTTCTACACTGTATTAAAATCAATACTTAAATAGCAATGGAATACCTATCTCTGACAAAATCAAACCAAAAAGGGGGTATGAATGAAGGACAATTTTGTATCTCTATATACAAAATGGGATAGATATACAGCTACTTTCTTTTAATTCAATGAGAAGAAAGATTTGTACTAATATTGTTTGGACAGGATCCCGTGTCTGTATGTTGTACTATGAATAACTACTATGAATACAACAACATGCAATGTATTAATTATTGTAACTGTCCTACTATTCTGTTGTGAACTGTCTCATTGCTACTTGTTTCTCAGTAAAATTCGTAGAAAAAAGAAAAAGAGAAAAAAGAGTGAGAACACTATCTTTGAAGATGGGAAGAACAAGGTGTGTGTTCCACATCTGATTTTAAATAGCTGCATGAATTTATTTACATTTAAGACATCTGAATTCCACTCTTCAAATTATAAGCAGTGATTCCGCCAACCAGGATATATTACATAAGAAAACTATTTATTTAGTTTTTATTTATATTTGTGGATGAATTCTTTTAAAGAGAAAAAAATAGTGAAAAATAAAACAGAGTTTCACTAAAGAAATATGTAGTATTTTTTGTTGTGGTTTGCTCCAGATTTTTAAATTTCTATGAAAACATGTGTAATTGTTTGTTTTCATTTTAATTTTAATTTATTTATTTTACATTCTAAAAATATTTAAAGTTTAGCATATCAATGATTGTTGGAAAATACCTGTTCCATGTTATGACTAAGGCATTTGATATTCAGACAGATAATTATGCTAAACTCAAATGCCTATGTTATAGGGTAATAATATCATTAAGCTTCTCTTCTGAAGGGTTAACAATTTAAATTTGCCAACCAAAAAACTAGAGAAAAAGAAGGATTACACGGATAGCTAACATTTTGGTCCTAGCCCTTCAAGGTTAGTGAGGACTCAGATCATAAGAGAACCTGTACTGCAAGAACCTGTAACTCAGTGGTGTCCCAAATTTTCTGATCAAGGAGATTATGGGGCCACAGAGGAAAGTGATTAATGATGTATAGTGGACCTAAGGAGCGCCACCTAGAAAGAAAACATTCTCTCAGGCTTTCACAGAGAGAAAATTGGTCAAGCAATGGCTATGACTCATTCAGATGGCTGACACTGACAAAATCTACAAGCTACTGTGTATGGTTTCAGGGTAAAACCTGAAGAGATATGACTGACCTTGACAGACACAAAAATTACATTTTTTTTGTTACATAGGTAAGTCTTAATCATCCAGCAGAAAAGCACAAACACGAGGTATAAAAAGTATTAATATGCTGAACTGTAAAAGGCTCAAATCAACAACTTCTGACATTGCCAATCCTATGGATAAACCACTAGTATTATGGATTACTGAACTATATTGTATTATTTTGCTGAATTCGTGCAGCTACAATATTTGAATAGCAATGGAACACCCATTTCTGACAAAACTAAACAAAAAAGGGGAACATAAATGAAAAATCATTTTATAGTAAAATATGTATATGTATATATATATATGTATATATATATGTATATAGAAAATAAGATATATAGCTACTTTCTCTTAGTTCAATAAGATGACAGATTTATACTAATAGTATTTAGACAAGATACATGTCTGTATCTTGTACTCTGAATAACTTCTATGAAGACAACAATATGAAATGCATTAATTATTGTAACTGTCCTACCAACCTGATTGAAAGTGTCTCATTGCTACTCCTTTCTCAATAAATTAAAAAAAGATCAAATATTGATAGAATATTCATTGTTAAGTTGCATATTGCTGCCTCAAATTAGTTGTTATAATTAGCAAATATAAGGCAGAAAGTTGGCCAAATATTATAAAAATATTGGAAAGTAGAAAAATATTTAAGCATTAACTCCAACTTTCAGTAGGGCCAACAAAAATCAGCTATACAAGTGATCACGTGTATATAAATATGTATGTATTTTCCCTTCCTTCTTCTTTTCTTTTCTCCTTCATGAGACTATGGAACAAGAATATGAAATCCAGTTAAATCTAATGAAACCTGAATAAAATATTTTCTTCTTTGCGTCCATATCAGTTTATTAATTATAACACATGTGGCATACTTTGTAAAATGTGAATGATGGAAAGTGGGTACAGGATACTTGGATTGTGCGGCAGAAATCTGATGGAGAATGTCTCACCCAATTGAACTGACCTAGTGTGGCTCTTGGTGTTCAAGACCCACCTGAGAATTTTTGCCAACCAACTAAAAGGAGAACTTGAGAGGGAGGTGCTGTGCTGTTTATTCTTCTAGAGAAGCTTGCTTTCCTGATATGAACTTAGCTGTTGTCATCATCAGAGGAGCTTATGTCCTTGCTATCACTGAGGAGTGTGATAGTTCTCTTTAGGGAGCTCTGCTCTTTACCTTAAGGGTCAATTCATGTCTCCAGTGCAGATTGCTCAGCCTGGCTGTGCAGACCCTTCATCCCACTGGCACAAACTTTGTTACTTCTGCCACTAATCTTTGTGCCTTCCCAGTGTGCACCCTTGACACAAACTTGCATAAGACATGGTCCTGGGCTCTAGGCCTCCAGCTAGACTCATACACCACATCTGGGATTTGTGCATGACATTGCCATAGGATCCTGGCCCTCAGCTGAATTATTTGGGTCTCTAGATTTCTTGCATTCTTCTGCATTTGACTTTTTGGGTGAATATTCTAAAACAATTCTATAAAGTATGTCTCCTGTATTAAATCTGGCAAACCCTGACTACAATAGACTGTATATCACCCTTGGAAATTTTCAGAAAATCTAAAAATTCCCAAAGCATAAAACTTATTTTTAAAAATATTTTAAATTTAAGAACGTTGATGTATCAAATGTGGGAAGAAAATGAAGACAACTTGACCAGTCATTTAATTTTTGAGAAAGAACGGAGAAGAAAAGTTAAACTGAAAAGTTTGTAGTAAATGTAAGAGATCTGTCCATACACTAGAGATCTAAATAATACAGATGAGGCCCAGGATGCCATGGCAACGTCATGCACAATTCCCAGATAAAGTACTATGGCTAATGGCAAATATATCATTGATTATGGTAAGTGCAAAATTTCTAACTGTTCATTAAAAAACAACACATATTAGCAACTATAGATTATTTAAAATAAAAGAAATAGTCTCTGCAATGACTTATTCTACTCAGACTGCCCCCAAAAAATACTTCAGATGAAATATTTTATAAACAACAGGAAATCATTAACTTAGAGCTCTGTATGTTGTCATGTGGAAAATCAAGGTACCATTCATGTCAGTGTGTGCTGACACTTTCTGCTATGAGGTTGTAGCTACTTGTGGCATCCATGCATAGAAAAAAGGCAGGACAAAGGCACTGACAGACTCCCATCTGTCCTGTTTCAAGCATTCATATCCCATTCCTGAGAATATAAATCAAATCCCTAATGACCTCTGAAAGACTCTACTTCTTTTTTTTTTTTTTTTTTTTTTTGGTGGAACCGAGGATTGAACTCAAGCCCTTGTGCTTGCCAGGGAAGCACTCATTCCATTGAGCCATCTCCCTGGCCCCATAATCTACTTCTAAATTGCACTTGGGATTAAGTTTCAAGATAACTTTCAGAGGGACAGGGTCATTCTAATCTCCAGCAGCTATGCATAGATGGGATAGATCTCAAAAGATAGTATGAAGAACACCAATGGAAAGCAGCACGTTGACATCTATGTAAATTTTAAAAGCATACAAATATAGTTTTAAATATAGAAGTACAAAATAATCATAATTGTGAATGAAAATATATTTATATGATAAAAGATGAAGACATTATTAGAATGGAAAAACAAACTTGAAAGGATAACTTCCAGGGATCTAGAATATAATGGAGTTGGGAAGAATATCAAAGGGTCCGTTAAATGTATTTGAAGTTTTTAATCCTTAAATGAATTCTTTTTTTTTTTTTTTTTTTTTTTTTTGCGGAACCGGGGTTTGAACTCAGGCCCTTGCGCTTGCCAGGGAAGCGCTTATTCCACTGAGCCATCTCCCTGGCCCCCTTTAAATGAATTCTAAAATAATAAATGAATAGCAGAAATTCAATTGTTCTAAGGTTATTTTTAGACTAAATAAAACAAACCAGAACATTCATTTTCTATATTAATTAGTCTGTATTAACCTAACCACTCCAGTGATTATATTATAGGAACTTCTAAGTTATGGAAGCTACAAAGCTTTTAACTTATGACACAAAAATCAGTTAATGATTAATGTGCTATTGCGTACAGATAAAGCCATATATTGACCTCATAATATGTTCAGTTAAATCATGAATAGTCAAAGGCATAACACAATGAGTCCAGTGGGGTAGTTAGTTGTGTTGCAAGAATGAAATTCAGATTAAATTTAAGATCATCAATCAAGATTCTAATTGAATCTTTCTATTCATTTCTAGGTAACAGTAAAAGTTATATAACTATGATATAATTTTCTCATTTTTTAAACTTCAACTCAAGTTCAATTATTATTTTTTTTATTTTTAATGTCTTTTTAATTAATTTTATTGAGAAAAAATCGCAATGTGACAGCTTCAAAACAGGTTGATAGGAGAGTTACAATTGATACATTGCATAGTTTTGTCTTCATAGTGGTTATTCATAGTACAAGATGCAGACATGATATCTTGTCCAAACACTACTAGTATAAATCTTTCTTCTTATTTAATTAAGAGAAAGTAGCTGTATCTGTATATACAAAATGGTATTTCATTTATAGCACCTTTTTTCTTTAGTTTTGTCAGAGATGGGTATTCCATTATCAACCAAATACTGTAGGTGCATGAATTCAGCATAATATTGCAATATAATCCAGTACTCCACAATAATAGTGGGTTATCTGCAGGACTGGCAATGTCCAAATCTGTTGACTTGAGCCTTCCATAGTTTAGCATATTAACATGGCTTCACTTTTCATACCTCATTTGTACACTTTTCTGCTGGATGGTTAAGACTAAGAAAAAGCAAGACCTATATAACAAGAAATGTAACTTTTTATATCTGACAAGATCAGTCAAGTCCCCTTGGGACTTACCCCAAAACTCTGTACTTCACTTTGTAGATCCTTTGTCAGCGTCAGCCATGTGGATAAGTCATGGCCATTGCTAGACCAATTTGCTCTCTGTGAAATCCTGAGAGAATGTTTTCTCTCCATGTGACTCTTTAGGCACACTCTACATCATCGATCTCATTCTTTCATAGCCCTATAATCTCCTTGATCAGAAAATTTGGAACACAACTGAGTTGACCCTTATGTCCAGAGTCCTCACTGACCTTGAAAGGCTAGGGCCAAAATGTTGGCTGTCCTTACAGCTGTTCTTTTTCTCTAATTTTTGGTCCACAAACTTAGGTTGCTAACTCTCCAGAAGAGAAGCTTATTATTGCCCTACAATATACGCAGGTGGATTTAACCTCACTTTCTGTCTGAACATCAAACATCTTAGGCATAAGATGGAGTATGTATTTTCTATCAAGTATTAATATGTTAAACTTTAACTCTCTACCAAGTATGGAAAAAAATTTAAAAATTAGAAAAAAGTGAATGAACATTTGCATATTTTTACACAGTAACTTAGAAATCTAAGCATATATGGTATTGTAGCAGGGTAGTCCTGTGACTTTTTTTTTCTTGCCTTTTTTCCCCCCATTATTATTTGGATCTAAAAAGATGCACACATTGATCTTTTTTCATTTTTTTAAATCATTCTTGTATATATATTTTTTATTTTGTATAAGACCTCTCTACAGAGTTCAAATTCACAGTAGTTTTACTGTCTTGTCCCTCCCAGCACCGGGATAACAGGTATACACCACTACCCCCAGCTTCAGTAGCCAGCACAGCATGCCCAAGTTCGGGGGCCAACACCACATGTGGTATCAGGGATTGAGTCTTGGTCTTTGTGTTGTCAGCCAGGCACTTAGACTGCCAAGCTCTCTCTCTCTCCAGCCCTCAATCCACATATTCAGAGGCGATAGTTATGAAAAGCGATTGGCTCATAAGGGCTTAACTCCGTCAGTGTATTAATCTGTTAATAACTTGATAATTTGATAGCATTACTGGGAAGTGATGGAAAAAAGAGGTGGAGCCTCTGATTTCTTCCTTTCTTCCTTTTTGTGTGTGTGGGGCAGAGGGCAGAGTTTCTCTACACTGTCCAGGCTGGCCTCAGACTCTTTGCAGTCCTCCTGCCTCAGCTTCCTGAGCACTGCGATTATAGGCTAGTGCCACTATACCCAGCCTCAGGCCCCTTCCACTTGCCTTTGCTTCCTCTTTTCCTAGCTCCTGGCTTTCACGAGGTATGCAGTTTTCACGCACTACACCCTTCTGCTGTCGTGGCACTGTGTGTCCACACACCTGAAGGCCACCAATCCAGTGAAGGAGAATTCTGAAACCCCAAGGCAAAAGAAGTCTGTCCTTTAAGTTGCAGTTCTGTCTTGTGATAATAACAGAGACATAACAGTTGGTATGCCTATAAGCAGGATGGTTTGGATAATTGGATTGGATTTTTGCTGGTCAAAGGAAAGGAACAGTTAATAATTTTTTTAATCTTGTGTTTTTACTTGTTTTTTCCTTTTTCTCTCTTCTTAAGTTCTTATAACACATTTTTCTTTCTTTTTCCAGTTTTGCATGAATATTGCTAGTAATCTGAACAATTGATTTGAAGACAACACTATGCAATGAAACAAATACTATCAAATTCATATTGTTTTGTTTAGTGAAATTCTGTATCATTTCTAACTTTTCTTTATTACTATATTGTATTCTCTTTGAAAAAAGAGACTATTCCAATGTCTCTAATGTATTCTTAAATTCATCCTTTGTTTTAAATGCTAACTCCTAAAATTTTTTTTTAAAAAAGAAAAAAGGGACAGAAGAAGAAAATTCAGCAAAGACATGGAGCCAGAAAGAAGGTGATGAAACAGAAGTAAAATTAAAAGAGTATGGAAGAGAAAGAGAAAAAGATGAGAGTCCCAAAAGGAGAGGAGAAAAGGAAAGAAAAGGGTAGAAATGGAAAGAAAGGGGAGAAGAGGCCAAGGCAAGAGGCAAAAGAGGGTGGGGAGTGCAGGGGAGAAGGAAGTATAGTCTTCAATGGAGATTTCCTGACCAAAGACAACATCACACAAAAGCACCAGAATCTGCAATAAAAGAAATTCACAGGATTACTAACGCTTGCTTTTTGTAACTATAAGAATTAAAGCAGTTGGGTTAGCAAGGCTTGAGTAAACAGAAATTGGCAATCACTATATTGCCACACTTGATTATCCAAAAAATATTCAGACAGAATGAAATAGAGTGCAATAATACTGATTTTTTTTTTGTACTGGGGATTGAACTCAGGACCTTGTGCTTGCCAGGCAGGCACATTAGCCTCTGAGCTATATCCCAACCCTTTGCAATAATAGATTTAAATAGTTCTTTTATAAGGAAAGGAAAGAGGAAAAAAATTAAAAAGTATATATTTATATATACACAATATATATTCAAAATAGATATACTACTAGTTTCTATAAGCTCACTAAAAGGGTAACTATAAAAAATAAAAAGCTAACTATATACCTGTTTATTTGACCCATTTTTCATGGCTATATTTTTATTATTAGCAATACTTTAAAGATAAAAATGCACAATGAACTGAACATCGTTGCTTCCTACAATCTTGTTTTGAAGTTTTATGTTGTTTTATTGCTTATTTTTCTTCTCTTCAAAATAAAGAAAGAGTTATTTTGTGGAGGATTTCCGTTCTCTAAATAAAGACATCAGTAAAATCTAAGATATCACTAGGAAGCTCTGCATTTCTTCATATTTTCAGAACTCTATTTTCTACTGTTTGGGTTTTTAAAATTACCTAACCATATTTTATGAATTTTCTGAAAGATTTATTTTAACCATATCTTAATTAAAAAATTTAGAAGCAACAAAGAACTATGAACTTATGATGAAAAAGAAATCTATTTTTACTGGTAATTGACAACAATTTCCTTCCAGTTTGTACAATTGAAGTATGTTAATTAAAGTTATTGTCATATTTTCTGTTTTTAAATCTTACTTTCTCTTACAAAATAATTTGAGAATATGGAATATGGAGATTAGCATAAAAATCCATAATTTTAGTACGTTGGAAAAAAAGCCACCCCCTTTAGCATTTATTTTTCTGCTAGAGATGAGCAGAAGCTATTCTATTATGGATCCACAAAACCAAAGGAAGTGAAAAATGTAGATACCTTCTGCCCAGGAACTGACAGTAGAGCCAAGAAAACAAGCAAAGTAGAAGATGATCGAATTGATTTGGAAAAATCCATGTGAATCTGCAATTTGTATTTTTTTTTTTTTTTTGAGGAACCAGGGATTGCACTGAGGCTCTTGGGCTTGCCAGGCAAGCACTTATTCTCTGAGCCATCTCCCCAACCCCAATCTGTATTTTTATAGTACATGCTAACAAGAGCTCTAAGTAATTCCTCACAAATTCTAAATTCTCTGGAGAGGGATACAAAAAGTAAAGTCAAATGAACTGCACAATTATTGCCCAATATTTCTTACAAAAGCACTGATTCATTTCATAGGAGTAAAGGAATGGAACACTCCAACACAGGAAGTTTTAACATTCAAGAGTCTCAAGGAGCTTTAGAATTCAATTTCAATAGATAGATTGGAATATTTATCTACATACTTGTTAATTTGTTTTAAATTTCTCAATTTTTCAACACATGATGACCTAGGAGAAAGTTCTGAAAGTACTGATCTTCCAATTTTATGATACAAATTGAGCCACAAAGAAACAAAAAGGGGAAAATCCTTATATTTGTAAATTACATTAATGCAATACCCATTAGTGGTCTCTAAAATATACAAGCCTATTCAACTCTAATAGCATAATTCACCTTTGTATTACCTACAAATAGCAAAACCTCATAGTTCTCATACTCTTCAGAAAACCACCTGTTAAAGAATGCAATAATACATTTGGAATGCCCTATAAAATCAAAGGACTACATCTTTTATTTTTTTTAAAAGAGGAGATAAGTTTTATTTATTTAAAAACAATTCATACATTGTTTTGGATCACAATCCTATTTTTTTTCAAAGTGAAGAAGAAATAGTAAATTAAATCAAAGACAATACAGAATTTCACTAAACAGAATAATAAGAATTCAATAGTGGTATTAGATTGCATAATGCTATCTTCAAATTAGTTGTTTAGATATAAGTATGCAAAATTGGTGGAAAAAGTGTAAGAAATCGGAGCTATCCTGAACATATACATAAATGTATTTTTTCCCATTACTATTTTTTTCCTTCTGTCCTTTTCCTTACCCCAGTTGTTTCTACCCTTTGAACAGATTCTTTCTTTTTGACAGTATGTGTTTTCCCTTTCAGATTTTCTTTTATTTATTTTTTCTTTTTTTTTTCGTTTTTTTTTCCATTTATTTTTATTTTATTAAAATACAAATGTCAATCAGACAGCTTCAAAATACCTCAACCATACAGAGTCAATGAATTAATACATTGCAAACTGTTTTCATAACGTTTTGGTATTGTACAAGGTGCATACATGATATTATATTTACAGGTTTTTTTATAGCTGAATTATATCAAAAATGCAATAATTATTTACCTAGTGGATGATCATAGCACTAAAAGCCGACATAATATCCTGTCCAACCACCATTACTGCAGATCTTGCCTATCATAGAATTATGTAGAAGCACAGCGTTATCTATCCCAAATGTACTGTCTATACACACACATCATGATTTTTTCTTTCTACAACCCTTCCTTTGTCTACACCTGTCAAAAGTGGGCACTCCATTGACATTCAACTACCTTAGGTGCTTGAACTTGACACCACAATCCAACACAGTCCAGCATTCTGCAACCAAAGGGAGTTATTCAAAGAAATTGTCGACCATATCCATTTACAGCTCAGCTTAATATTATGGGCTCACGATGTATACTTCATTTTTATACTTTTATACTTTTCTGCTGGATGGTTAAGACCTAGATAGATCAAAACTTATATACCAACACATGAACTTAATATTTCCTATGTGGTCATTGAAGTCTTCTCAGGGTTTATCTTGTAGTCCTATACATTATTCTGCAGATCCTTTGTCTGTGTCATCCATGTGGATGAGTCACGGCCAATGCTTGACCAGATTGCTCTCTGTGAGAGCCTGAGAGAAAGTTTTCTCTTCATGTGACTCTCCCCAGGCACACTATAGAACTTCAATCTCTTTCCTCTGTGGCTCCACAACCTCCTTGCTCAGAAAATTTGGAGCTCACCTGAGTCTCATGATATTGCAGTACAGGTTCTCCTATGTCCTGAGTCTTCGCTGACCTTGAAAGGCTAGGGCCAAAAAGGTTGGCTGGCCTTGTGGCTCTTCTATTTCTCCAACTCTGACTTGTGATTTTAGGTTGTTAACCATCCAGAAGAAAAGCTGGTTAGTATCCTGCTGCATATGCCATTCACTTTGCCTTATCTGACTCAATTGATTTTACTTGTTGTACATTTCCTTTTGTATTTCTGCTTTTCGCTTGTTATACTAGGGAGACTATACGATATTTACACATGTGTGTCTGGTTTATTTCACTTATGAGTATATGTTCAAGTGGCATCCACTTCAGTGTAAATGCTTCAAATTTATCATTCTTAATACCTGAGTAACACTCCATTATATAGAAATACCACATCTTTTTCAACCATTCCTCATGTGATGGGCATCTTAGTTGTTTCCAATATTTTGCTATCACACATTGTGCTGCTATAAACATAGGTACACATATATCTCTATGATACAATGTATCCAAATCCTTTGGGAAAATTCCCAGTAGAGGGATAGCTGACTTGAACGGGATTTCTAGTCCTACTCTTTTGAGGAGTCTCCACACTGACCTCCACAATGGTTGTACTAGTCTACATTCCCACCAGCAGTGGAGAAGTGTTCCCTTTTCCCCATAACCTCTCCAACATTTGTTGTTGGTTGATTTCCTTATGATAGCCATTCTTTCTGGAGTGAGATGATATCTCAGTGTTGTTTTTATTTGCATTTCATGAATGGCTAGCGATGTGGAGCATTTTTTCATATATTTGTTCACTTCTTTAATTTCGTCCTCTGAGAAATGTGTATTCATCTCAGATGCCCATTTCTGAATTGGGTCTTTAAATCTGAGGGCCCTGTTATATCTTAGTTCTTTATAAATTCTAGACAGTAGACCTCTGTCTGATT
>PVKA01032509.1:0-25249 GCA_004027165.1 Ctenomys sociabilis
AGGAAGGAAGGAAGGAAGGAAGGAAGGAAGGAAGGAAGGAAGGGGAAGGGGAAGAGGAAGAAGAAGAAGAAGAAGAAAGAGAAAGAAAGAAAGAAAGACAGACAGACAGACAGACAGACAGACAGAAAGAAAGAAAGAAAGAAAGAAAGAAAGAAAGAAAGAAAGAAAGAAAGAAAGAAAGAAAGAAAGAAGGAAGGAAAGAAAGCAAAAGTCAGAAATGAGAGTACAACAGGGATCCAGGATGACCTGGAGGAAAAGGCCATGAGGCAACCAGCACCTCAGTGATTATTGACTGGGAAGGAGATTATCAGATGATTCAGGGAGTGGTGGTGATCTTAAAATAATGAGTACCTTGCCCTGGAGCAATTTTAGTCTCAGTCATTATAGTTTTAACCTTAGCCTAAAACTTAATATTAGTCTTAGTACATGGGAGAGGACAGCTGACCACTAGTGGGGCAACGGGAAATCTCAAAAGAATGATACTAACAATCCCAGGCTTCCATTCACTCCTTAGGGAAGTATGTAAAACTAACCATTGTGAATTTGTGGTCCCTAACATCCGAGAGCAGATATTTTGTTGGCAGATAAAGAAAATACAAGTTGGCAAAAGAACAATGACACACATAAAAGGCAGTTAAATGCGCAAGTGAATGAGCTCAGTAATACTTGCTACAAAAGGACCAGAAAATTATACTGATTTCTGAACGAGTTAGCCCTTTCCATCCTACCTTGACAACTTCTCATCATAAATGTGTTTCTTGAGACTTACTGTCTTAGTTACTCAGCTCTTGTTGCTGGGACAGATATCTGACACCCAAAATGAAGGAAGGAAAGATTTATTTAGCTCACAGTTACTGGAGGTTTCTGTCCGTATTCATCTGGGTCCAAGGCAGAGCAGCACAAGGCAGAGAGCAACCTTTCATGGTGGCGGCAAAGAGCAAGAGCACAGAAAGAGGAAGCAGCAGCCCAAGCAGCCGGCTTCTCTTCCCTCCTTGCATTGTAATGCAAATTACCTGCCCCGTGGAGGGCACACAGTGATCAATCACAGACTCCAGAAGCTGCCCTGTGACTGCAGGAGGCTTTGGTGGCAAACCTATACACAAACCTTAACACTTAGCCAGCACGCAGGGAGGGCGAGATAGTTCAGTGGACTAAAGCACCTGCTGAGGCAAGTTTAGGGTAAGTGCAGAGACTCTGGTTCAATCCCTAGAACTACATACATTACATGCCACACCGTCCAGTCCCCTGGGTGTACTGAGCCACCTGGGTATAGTGGCACGCACCTGGGGAGGCTGAACACAGGAGGATCACAGTGAATCCAGGCTGCGCAGTGAGACCCTGTAACAACCAAATACATTAAAAAAAAAAAAAAACTTACCCACCATGCCTAAACCAAACTACAATAAGCAAAGCTAATAATATAATGTGTAAATCATGACAAAAATTGTAGAAAATTATATTTTTGAGGGTTACACTAAGAGTAAATCACCTTTTGATCTACAAATGTATCATATTATACTGTGGAGAAATAGAAGGCCTAGTAAGAACACATTTTTCCATCTTTGCTCAGACCTAACTTCCTGCTACTTTTTTGCAACGTTAGACAAATCTCTTGTCCTATGAACTTTGTAAACTGACAGAGTAAGTAAAATGGCTTATTCACGAGAGAACAACTCATAAACCAAGTAAAAGAAGGGTAGGAAAGCTGTTCCCTGATTTTTGTGTTCAGGAAACACTGACATGAAATAAGCTACTCAAATAAAATTCTGCCATCTGGCATATTGCAGCAGAAATAAGTGATTTAAAATGCATATGATGAGACAAATCTCAATAGCTAATAACGAAACAAAAAAGAAACTGTAAGTCAGAAGGATTTTAAGGGAAAGGATAAACTTTCACTGCTGGCATTTGATAACGTTCTAGGTCATCCCCACAAATATTTGTATATGTCTCTACGAGGTTACTCAAGATAAAAAAAATTAAATATCCTGATGAAAGTCACTCACTTATTATTTTCTTTTATTTAAAGTCTTTATTGAGACCTTAAAGGGAAGACAATGATCCAAAGGCAAGTGCATAAACCATGTGTAATTGCTTGGGGCCTTAGAAAGGAGAGAATACAGAAATTTTATTAAAATGTTTATGGCAAAAATCTCTCTAGGCCCATTATTTTGAAAACTAGATCTTCGCAGAAAATCTACTTAATGTAGAATTCTAGGCCTAAATCCAGACAAGTAGCTATTGGTATCCACAGCCCTTACGCTTCAGCGCTAAAAGTGAATCCCCAAAACCAGAAAGCTGCCTCCCTCACTGCTTCTGCTACCTGTGTTTCACTGCAAATTTATGAAAAACTGTTCCAAAATTTTCTACTATGTTTCTGAAGGACTTCAGAACACCTCTGGTGATGGAAAATAAGCCTCTACATTTCCTCATTGTTTTTCATAAAAATGAATCAAGGTTGAGATAAACAGCAAGATTAAATTTGAAAAAATAGTGATAAAAGAACAATATGCAATCAGACATGTGGGAAACAGGATAAGCGCTTTTATCACTTTACTCAAGAAAGAACTCAAAAATAATTTATATACACAGCAGCTCCAGATCTGTCTTGATTGGCCTGGGGAAAAGAAAAGGTTATTCTCACTCATTTGTCCCATCTGAGGCTCAGTGCAAACCAAATAGCTTCAGAAACCCACCGTAGCCTGGATAAGTGAGCACTGCAGCATGCCCCACACATCCGGAAAGCTGCTAGACTGAGGATAGAAAGTTATGGAAGTTCTTTGGCTGTTGGCTCCTAGCTGTTGACTCTCTCTAGGAGTTGCTTGAGCTGAAGACAGCTTTGCAACCCAGGTCAAACCTCCATTCAGGGCAGCTTGCATCTAAGTCCAGTGACTGGATCATATAGTGACATCAAAACCTCACATGAGATCAACTACAGAAGTTTGGATTGCCCAAACATCCTTATTTGATCCATCCTATTTTTCCTCCCCTCTCCTCTCTAAACATTGTTTCCATTATTATTCTCTAATAAATCTTCTACATACCAAAATCCATCTCAGAGACCCCGATAGCATGGGTATGGGACGCCATTTGTAATAATAGGAAAAAGTTCTGATTCCTCTGGTCCTTTCTTCTCAAAAATAGGATACACAGTCTATATATCCATAGTTAATGAGCACTTTCTTCGGAATCAGAATTTTCTTCTTCCTTTGGTAACAAATACAGTCTCAGTGGCAAAGGCTCAAGCCACCTCCTGAAGAGAGGAGGTGATGGAATAGCAGGCAGGTATTTAGATCTGATTTGCATAATGTGCAAGAAGCTTCATACCTAGGTAATGAAGTTATAGCAAAACTTATTCTTCCTTTACAATGTGCATCACACTACAACATTTGTGCTCTGGCATGTGATTAAGAGTGAGATGATTGCAAATATCATGTTTTTGTTTAGAAAGTTAACATATTTAGTACATAGGGAAACCAAACAATCTTAAAGTAAATGTTGTACTTTACTTATTAAGATGAAAGTCCTTATTTTTTCCATCCAAGGTGGGTTTATTTCTGAGGGGAAGAGCAATAAAGGGAGGGAAGGGAGCAGTGAGTTTTAAGATGACAGCTGCCAGGAGCATGACACCCTTGAGAAACTGGACAAGGTTGGTATTTCTTTAGGGCAATGAGAGAAATTACCACTGGGGCTTTGGCCTCAGTGGGGCTGTTATTATTGGGGGCTGGCGATGTCAGAGGGAAAGCCTTTATAGTGACATTGATCTTATTATATCACATTGACATGGTTGCATTTATATAGCTGAAGAGAGCAAAGCGGTTTTAAAGGGTTTGAAGAAACAGAAATAATTCTATTTTTCTATCAATGATACCCAGATATCCATTTAAAATTCAGCTGTCAAATAAACAAATTTGTATTGGGTTATCCTACTCCAGAATAAATGGGAGAGGAGGAACTTTTTAAATCTCTTTTCTGAAAATCTGTCTTATCAGTTTATAATGACATTGGGTTTATGCATTTGCCTGCAGATCAAAAGTGATTACTGTCAAAAACTTGTTGTACTCACATTTCAATTACAAACCTGATGGAGCCCCTTATTAGGCCCCAGCATTCCTCCGACTCATCACTGAATATATTTTCCTCAGAAACAAGGTTGGTATTTTCTGTGTTCATTGCTGTCGAAGTATTCCAGATTAACGTTAGCTTTGCTTAACAACTTCGCAGAATGAAATATAAGGCATTAGCACCTGGATGCATTGCTTTCTTTCACCAAAGTAAATGCAAGGGCTTGTGATTAGACTTAATGCACAGAATTGAGGGATTAATATTTACTTAAGAGTGATTTGCTGAAATGAATTAATTTTTTTCAAATTGCAGCATTTAAGTGTTGTCCCTTAGGAATGACTATCAACTCAAGAAATAGAAGTAATCATTAATGACAGTGCATCTATTGTTTGTCCTGTCACTTTGTGAAAATACTGTAACATATGTAATATCCAGCATAAAAGGATCAAAAAATTTTCCACTTACTCAAACAAAACTCTTAATGGACCATTTTTGACTTCTAATAAATGAAATTTCTAATTTCATTTCTTAATTCTAATACTTCTAAACTCTATACTTCTATGTACACATGCACATATTCATGTCAGATAAAAACATTTTGTCTTTTAAATACTACTTACTATATCTAGTGCATTGAAATTAGGAGTAGAATGCCAAAAATTATACTTTTTTATAAGATTTTGACTAATTTTAGAATTCATAAAATTTATAGATTATGAAGGAATGAAACATCCTGACAGCCCCATTGTCTATTAAAGTTTATACTTCAAATGTCTTACAAACACTCAGATATTGAAAGATTCATCCCCAGTGCAGCATCATCATACATGGAGCTCTTGGAAGGTGACTGACCGTGAGGGCTCCAACTTTACCAGTGATTTATGATTCATACATAATTTCATGGCAATACAGGGAGGTGTTGGAAAATTAGGAGACAGTGCCTAATTGGCAGATAGGGATCATCAATAGCATGTGCCTTTAGGCAGAGTATCTTGTTTTCAGCACCTCTCTCTTTCCCTGCTTCCTGGATGCCATGGGTAAAGAGCCTCCTGCACCACATACTCCCACCACTGTGATGTTTTGAGTTATTTAGGCCGAAACAAATGCAGCTAGCCAACCGTGTACTGAGAGTTCTGAAAGCATGAGCCAAAGGAAACTCTTCTTCCTTCTAGTTGTTTTGCTTGACTATTTTGTCAAGGTAATAGGAAGATAACACATTGTGCACTTTAATTTTAACATAGAAGAACAAAGAGATCCTGAATGATCTCAACAAGACCAAGATCTCAAACGAATATACACACACCAGAGCACGAGCTTTAAACTGCAACTTCAAATCTTTCATCTACCACTTAGCTTGAGTAAATTATCTGAACATCTCTTAGCTTCAGTTTCCTGGGATCTCATCTTATTTAGAAGTTTTTGCATGTCAAAAGAAATCACCAACCAAGTGAAAAGACAACCCACAATTTGGGAAAAAATATTAACCAACATTCACTCAAACAAAAGACTGCTAGCTAGATGATTCAAACAACTAAAAATAAAAAATCAGGCCTCTGAAATTCAAAAACCCAGTTCAAAAATGGTCATCTGAGATGAATAAACACTTCCGGGAGGAAGAAATATAAAAGGTAAATAAATAAATGAAAAACTGTTCCATAATACTGTTCATTTGACAAATGCAAATTAAAACAAGACTGACAGTCCATCTCAACCCAGAAAGAATGGATATCATAAAGAAATCAACTAATAACAAATGTTGAAGAGGCTGTGAGGAAAAAGGGACACTTCTCCACTGTTGGTAGAATATAGACTGGTATAACCACTATGGGAATCAGTGTGCAAACTCCTCAAAAAACTAGGATTAAAAATCCCATTTAACCCAACTATTCCCCTTTTGAGTATTTTTCCAAATGGACTGAAAATATTTTTCTTAATTTATTTTTTATTTTATTGAAGTATGAATATCAATCAGACAGTTTCAAGACACCTTAACAATACAGATTCGATAAATTAATACATTGCAAACTGTTTTCATAATATTTTGGTATCATACAAGGTGCATACATGATATTATATTTACAGATATTATTTTAGCAGATATCTCTTATCAGTGAATTAAGAGTGTAGCTGCTTACTTATCTTTTTTTAATACATGAATTATATCAAAAATTCAGTAATTATTTTCCTAGTTGATGATCATAGTACTAGAAGCCAACATAATATCCTGTCCAACCACCATTAGTGCAGATCTTGCCTCTCATAGGATTATGTAGAAGCACAGCGTTATCTATCCCAACTGTACTGTGTATACACACACATCATGATTTTTCTTTCTATACCCCTTCCTTTGTCTACGTCTGTCAAAGGTGGGCACTCCATTGTCATTCAACTAACTTAGGTGCTTGAACTCAACACGACAGTCCAACACAATCCAGCATTCTACAACAATAGTGAGTTATTCAAAGAAGTTATTGACCATAGCCATTTACAGCTCAGCTTAATATTATGGCCCCACGATGCATACTTCATTTTTATACTTTTCTGCTGGATGGTTAAGACCTAGATAGATCAAGACTTATATACCAACACATGAACTTTATATTTCTTATGTGGTCATTGAAGTCCCCTCAGGGTTTATCTTGTAGTCCTGTACATTATTCTGTAGATCCTTTGTCTGTGTCATCCATGTGGATGAGTCACGGCCAATGCTTGACCAGTTTGCTCTCTGTGAGAGTCTGAGAGAAAGTTTTCTCTTCATGTGACTCTCCCCAGGCACACTATAGAACTTCAATCTCTTTCCTCTGTGGCTCCATAATCTCCTTGATCAGAAAATTTGGAGCTCACCTGAATTTCATGATGTTGCAGTACAGGTTCCCCTATGTCCTAAGTCTTCGTTGATTTTGAAAGGCTAAGGCCAAAATGTTGGCTGGCCTTGTGGCTCTTCTATTTCTCCAACTCTGACTTGTGAACTTAGGTTGTTAACCATCCAGAAGAAAAGCTGATTAGTATCCTGTAGCATATGCCATTCACCTTGCCTTATCGGACTCAATTGATTTTAGTTGTTGTACGTTTCCTTTTGTATTTCTGCTTTTTGCTTAAAAATATGGAACGCTTCACGAATTTGAGTGTCATCCTTGCGCAGGGGCCATGCTAATCTTCTCTGTATCATTCCAATTTTAGTATATGTGCTGCTGAAGCGAGCACAGGACTGAAAATATAATACCACAATGATACATGTGCACCTACATTTATATCAGCACAATGTATCATAGCTAAATCTTGGAAACAACTCAGGTGCCCATTAAGTGAGGAATGGATAAGAATGATGTGGTATTTTTATACAACAGAATAGTATCAGCTACAAAGAAAGATAAACTTGAGGATTTTATAGATAAATATATGCAACTAGAGGCTGTACTCATAAATGAAATAAATTAGACTCACATTTTTAAACATCATATTGTTTTCCTCATGTAAGAACTTGAAAGAATAAATAAAATCTAAAGAGTACAGTAGATATAGTAAAATGGAAAGTAACAACATAGAGAATAAACAATTGAGGTGAGAAAAGATAGGAAAAGGGGCAGGAAAGATGGTTCAGTAGAATAAGCACTTGCCTGGCAAATGCAAGGGTCTGAGTTCAATCCCTCATTCTGCCAAAAAAAAAAAAAAAAAGAGAGGAGGAGAAGAAAGAGGAAGAGAGAGGAAGAGGAGGAAGAAGAGGAATTGGAAGAAGGAGAAGAAGAGTAAGAAGGAGAAGAAGAAGAGGAGGAGGAGGAAAAAGAGGAGTAGGAGGAGGAAAGGAGAAATGATAGGAAAAAGAAGGGAAAAGTCATGTCAGTATATACATGGGATAACTAAGATGATTGTGCTGCTATTATTTTTATTCTCTTTAAAATAAACTAAAAACTGAAAAGGACAAGGAAAAACTTAAGGTTTATTAAAAGGAAGAGTTAATGTTTAATTGTTTGTTCAATCTTGCATGCCTATATTTGGTAATTTAAGAAACAAATTTGATGATAATATGTAATATAACAAGCATTGCTAATTTTCTATTCTAGTTTTAAAATTCTATAACTTTTTTTGTGCCTCGCTCAGCATACACTTGGGGCAGGGCAGACACAGCTCGTGGTGCCTGGGATTGAACCACAGTCCCTACTTGCTTATGCTTGTATAAGCAGGCACTTTAAATGGTGATCTATCCTGCCAGCCCATTTTTTGTTGTTTTATTGTGCTCAGTTTTTGCCTTTGTACTTATTTATTTTTGCTATTTATTTTGTTTTTCCGTTTAAAATAAAAATGAATAAAGCATTAAATATCAAACCTAGTATAGGCTCTCATTTAATTATGATGCAGATATTATTACATGGGCTAATAACTTAGTAAGTACTACAAAGAACCATAAAATGAAGTATAAAATAAGATAAAATATTCAGAGAACCCAGAACTAAGTTCCTGGATTCCCCATCAGTGTCCTACATGAGTCCAGCTAAAGACCTGGAGCCATGGCAATGTGCTCCACAAGTCCAACTGGAGGACATGAGCCCAGGACAATGTCTGTTATGGCTTATGTCTAGCTGTCCCTCCAAAGCCTCATATAAGTTATGAGGCAGATGCAGCTGGAGGAGCACTGGATGGCTTGAGGGGCAGGACTAGAGGACCAGGGCAGGGCCTGAGGAGAAGGTACAGAGAAGCATGAACCATTAAACTGACTAGCTTGTGCTTTCTCAGAGATGTGGAGCGGGTCATCCTGGACACGGAAGCACTCCAACCTCTCCCTCAGTGTCTTGAAACCTCCAATAAGTGTGAACTAAATAAGCCTTTCTTTCCCTCATTTTGAGTGTATGGGATTTGTCCCAGCAATGAGATAAGAGTAACTAATACAGTCTCAGATAGATCTCCTTCAAAGATATGCACTGAGAAGGCACAAAGGTCAGTGGTGGAAACTAGAATTTCTGCAAAATGGGATAAAGGATCTGTGCCATCAGTCTGAAGGATCTATTCTGGAACCAGGAAGTAATGCTCAAAAACAGGACCAGAGATTCTTCAAAGATAACCAGAGCCATCCTCAACAAAAGTGAGGTCCCAAGTTCCTCTGACAATGAACAGTTGAGTTCCTATCAGGAAAGCCAGCATGAGGAGTTTCTCCAAGAGAATCAATAGTATACCACCTTCTCCTTGAGTTTTCCTTTTATTCTGTTGGTGATAATACTCAGGTGGTCCTTCCATACACAGATTACACTGATTTAGCTCATCTGAGTGTAACAAATTGATCACTAGTTGTCAATCCACCAAAATAGCATATGTGATATAATCATTCTTGTGTATGAAGGTTATGGGACAGATATAATTTCAGATATCCCCATTCCACTACACTCCATGAATATCAAAATGTCAGGAAACTCAAGTCCTCTCATTAAATGGTGTAACATTTGCAAGTAACCTATTCATAACCTGCATATACTTTAAACGATCTTGATTACTCATAATCTCTGAAACAACATAAGCATTATATGAATATATATGAGGCTAAATTGTTTAGAGGATAATGACAAGAAAATTATCTATACATGTTGAATGCAGATACCCTGGTTTTGTGTTTTGCAAAGGAAACAATAAATATATAGGATATATTTTATAAGATTATTTATAACGAATCACACAAACAAAGCAGGCAGGAAATCTGTCAACACACTAAAGACCAAAGACTCCAGCTGAAGAGCTGGACCTTAATATCCTGCATGAGTCCATCTGAAATCCTACAGCTTATAACAGTGCCTCACAGAAGTCCAACTGGAGCCTAGAGCCCATGACAGTATCTCAAGCATAACACTGAGACGGGAGCAGAAGCTAGAAATTTTGCAACAGTGGGTTGAAGGATCTGTGCCATCAGTGTGAAGGATCTATACTGAACCAGGAAGTGATGTTGAAAAAAAAAAAAAGGATCAGCGCTTCTCCAAAGAGAACAGATCTGTGTTGGAAAGGCCCAAAGGTCAGTGGTAGAAGCTAGAAAGTCTGTGCCAGTATGATGAAGGGTCTGTGCTATCAGGCTGATAGATCTTAACTGGAGCCAGGAAGCAACGCTTAAGGTAAGAACTGGAGTTTCACCCACAAGAAGCATAGCCATCCTCAGCCACAGTGAGGTCCTGAGTTCCTCCAATAATGAAGAAAACTGAGTTCCCATCAGGAAAGCTAACAATCCTCCATCAGGCTGAGCTGCTCACCATCTTCCTCTCTGGAGCCAGGAAGTGATGCTTAAGATGAGAACCAGAGCTCCCTCAAAGTAAAGCATAGCCATCTCAGCAACAACAAGATCCCAAGCTCCTCCTTTGACAAGAACAGACGAGTTCCCCAGGACAGCCGGAATGACAAGGTCCTCCAGCAGAATAGCCCAATATCTTCTCTAACAGCCTCTTCATGGCCTTTCCAGTTCTGCCTCTTGTGCTGATAGAAACAGTGCTCAAGAGGGCCTCCTACATCCAGCACCATACTAGTTGAATTCACTGGAGTGTATGAGTTTAACATCAGTTAACAATGCACGATAACAGAAATGATTTTTTCTGAATAGTTTCTACTTTTTCATCTATTTATAGATTTATTTATTCATTTTTATATACTTTTTCAGTGATAGACACTGAACACATGGCCTTGTACATGTTAGGCAAGAGCTCTACACTGAGCTCTATCATTTCTAAGTCTCAAGATATTTTCAATACATGATGTCTTGAGTCTTTGGACAGAGAATGCACAGATACCAATGGTTCAAGGTATTCAGATATCAACCTACTCATTTCAAACTATTGATCCTCACTTCCATGAGATAATTTGCCATTAATCCTAATGAAAAGTTTATGGAACAACTAAAACCATTAAGAACTGAATATAATTTGATTTTACTTGTAACACTGCTAATAAATAAATCAGTAGGTTGTGAATGGTAAAGAAAGGATGTAACACTATAAAATTAGGAAATTTTACAAAGAATTTTCTCTTTTATTTATAGATGATGTTTATAAATATCATGTAAACATTTAGAACATACTGTGTTCAATCTTGTGTCTTACGTCAAATAATACATAATGCTTTGCTTCTACAAGTAATTGCATATTTCCTTTGCTATGAATCATATTCTACGTAAGATATAATGTAATATACTCTGATGTAGTGTTAGTTGTCATCACAAGTAGTTCAGTCTTTCTCACTTCCTTTTTTCCTCTCTGCTCAGCCTAGACAGCCTGTATTTCTTTTCTATTTTTTTTCTTTCTTTCTTTCTTTTTTTTTATTTAATACAGGGTCTCACTACACAGACTGTACTCAGAGTGATCCTTCCTGTTTTTCCAGTTGCCCAACTGCTGGGATTACAAGTGCGCACCGCCATGCCCAGTCTCAATTGCTCTCTCAGTGTGCCCCAGGGTCGGAGCCAGCACAGCAGGCTGAGCTTCAACCCCTGACCCCTGCATCTGCCTAAGCGGGCACTTTAATCTGCTGAGCTATCTGGCTGGCCCCAACAGACTGTATTTATGATCTGCCAAACTAATTTCCTGCTCTAGTTCATCAACCAGTATTGATCCAATAAGGATGTCTTAAAACTCTTAATCACATTCAATGTGATGATAACTATTTTTGGGGATTGCAGGAGAAGACAAAGAGGAACCTGTCCACATCTTAGGGAAAATGTGTCATGTCCAAAACCCCAAAAGGTAATGATAGCAATGCCAGGAACCATTTATTGATGCATGCTATACTCAATGTTTCACACACATCATTTTCCTATATACATTTCAAAACATGACAATTATTGGAGCCAGCAAGATAGCTCAGTGGACTGAAGTCCTGCTCATGCAAGCACAAAGATCATGGTTCGATCCCAAGTACCACATACTACACCAGCCCCACTCCCAGAATGGGCTGAGCTGGCCAGAGTGTGGGGTAGTGGGGCACATGCCTATAATCCCAGTGTGAGGGAGGCTGAAAGCAGGAGGATCACCATGAATCCCAGCTACATAGTGAGACCCTGCAACCATCAAATATATTTTTAAAGAAAAAAAGTAATGACAATTATTAAAAGAGATAACTCTTTATATTGACGGTATTGATGCTTAGAAAGAAAAGTTATTTCCAAAAATACTGCATAAAGTTGCTGAGATGATGAATTTACTTATTCATTTCCCCAAATATTCTGAAATGTTTTATTATTTTTATTAGAAAATAAGTCATAGATATCATTACATATGCAGTAAAATTTCTCTAGTCTGTCTCCTCGTTTGAAAAATGAAGATGACTCTGAGAAGTTATGGTATAAAGAACAAGTTTTAATGTTAAACTATATGCAAAATGTCTACTGCAAAACAGTAAATTCTTAATAAATATTAATTTACTTTTTTTCCCTCTTAAAAAAGATGACCTTTCATTATCTTGCCTAGAAAAATGCCAGCACTAAATTTAGATAATTCAATTTCATTGATTCATAATGGCATATATTAGCATAAAGTAAAAAATTAATGATTACTCTAATGTTATAGAAAGCCATGAAGAACATCAAAGGAAAAACACTATAACAAAGGTCTTTAAGTCATAAAATAACTTAGTTTTTCAATTTTCCCCTTATGCCATAAGATGATTTCTTTGATCAGAGTAAAATTGCTGGATCATTAATACCAACAGAAAAAAATATAAACAATGAAAAACATATTATCATCTCATAATGTGCAAAAAATGATAACAATTCACCATTAAAGATGAAAATATGTTACCAAATTATTAATAGAATGGCCTTACTTTCATAGGAACATTTTGAAAAAACTATAGCTTGATGACATAATTAATGGTGAAGTGTTGAATATCTTCCTCTAGAAAGAAGATAATCGTGTCTGCACTTGCCACTTATATTTAACATCATAGAGGTTCAAATCCATGCAATGAGAGAAGCAAAGCACCCCTCACACACAGCATCATCTACTGAGGAACACTGTGCCGCTGGATATTAAGAAGCCTGGGGAACTTCAGCGAACTTCTCAGAAGGAAAAAGCACCTTTCATTCTTCCCCAACTATCTCAAGAGAAATGCTCAGCCCCAGGGAACATCGGAAGCTTCAAAAATGTTAAAATGCAGGAGCAAAAGGCATTTTGCAAATCTCAGACATCCAGCCCACCCAAGACAAATCCAAGATTCAACGGCATAGAAGAACCTGAAAGTCACACACCTGAAATTTCTAAAATAATAGCAACTGAAGTAAAGAAACAACATCATCAGCCAATAAAAGAAATCGGAGCAGAAAAAAATTGCATAAAAAAAGAAGTAATAGCCACAATGAAATAATTTCTTAGGATATCTAAAGTAGACATAGATAAAAAAATAAGAATATAGAAAAATTAAGGAAAACATAGGAAAAAATTAGAATGCATGAAACAGGCTCAAAGAGATATCCACTAAATTAAAAATTCCATTGAAGGCTGACAAAGCTGATTAAATGAAACTGAAGATAGATTTTTCACACCCTGAAGACAGTGTTGTAGCTTTCCATCAGAAAAGGGAAAATCTCTTTAAAAAACAGGAAATAGCAACTCAACAGTTGTAAAATGATGCCACGTAGAGCTATGTAAGACTGAAAGGTATCTGGGGTGGAGAGATAGCTGGGCAGTCTAAGCACCTGCCTGACAAGCACAGGGACCTGGTTTCAATCCCCAGTACCGCATGCCACTCTGGCCCTGGAACCCCAGGTGTGCCAAACCAGCCACCCAAACCGGGTGTGGTGGTACACGCCAGCAATACCAGCACTAGGGAGGCTGAGATAGGAGTATCACTACAAGTCTGAGCTGCGTAGTGAGACTTTGTATGAAACGAAAGGAAGGAAGGAAGGAAGGAAGGAAGGAAGGAAGGAAGGAAGGAAGGAAGGAAGGAAGGAAGGAAGGGAAAGAAAGAAAGAAAGAAAGAAAGAAAGAAAGAAAGAAAGAAAGAAAGAAAGAAAGAAAGAAAGAAAGAAAGAAAGAAAGAAAGAGAGAAAGAACAAGAAGAACAAGAGGAGGAGGAGGAGAAGCAGAAGAACAAGAACAAGAAGAACAAGAACAAGAACAAGAGGAGGAGGAGGAAGAGAGACAGAGAAAGACTAAAAAGTGTAAATGATACTGCAGCACAAATGATATAAAAGACTATTAGCAGAAGTAACACTAGAAAATTTCCCAAGCATGGAAAAAGAATCTGACATACAGTTAAGTGAGGCTAACAGAAATCCCATTACCAGAACCAGAATAAATCTACACCCAAAGACATAATCATCAAGATCTCAGAAACTGAGAAAAAAAAAAAGAATATTAAAAGCTGTTAGAGAGGGCCAGGGAGATGGCTCAGTAGAATAAATGCTCGCCTGGCAAGCACAAGGTCCTGAGTTCAATCCCCAGTTCCACAAAAAAGATAAAAATAAAAAATAAAGTCTCCTAAAAGCTGTTAGAGAAAATAAACAGATCACCTGTAGTGGAAAGCCCATCAGAATCACAGCAGATTTCTCAACACAAACCATCAAATCAAGAAGAGTGTGGAGTAAGATATATCAGTCCTGAAAGAAAACAACTTCCAACCTAGACTGATGTACTCTGCAAAACTATCTATCAAATTTAATAGAGATATAAATTATTTCCATGACAAGGAGCAATGAAGGAAATTCATGGTATGAAACCAACCCTACAAAGAGTACAAATAGGCATTCTAGAAACAGACAAAAATGGCCACAGTTCCAGAAACAATAGAAAGCACTTGCCTGGCAAGCGTAGGGAAAGCACTCTAAAAAGAGGGAAAAGTAGGGAACCAACAGCAAGAAAATAACATGATAAATATGAACATTATGAATAATATTATTATTACACAGATTAAATACAATCCTGAATAAAATACCATTAGTGTACCTCACAGAGCCAGAGAAAATATTCCTAAAATTCATCTGGAACCAGAAGAGACCTAGTATAGCAAAGGCAATCCTGGACAGCAAAGGCAAGGCAGGAAACATCACAATCCTTGACTTGAAGTTATTTTACAAAGCTACTGTGAATCAGCATAGTATTGGAATAAAAGACCTGAGGATCAATATAACAGATTATAAGATGCAGACACAGCTACAAACATTCAGCCACCTTATCTTTGACAAAGGGGCCAAACATGTTACTGAAAAAAAAGACAGGCTCTTTAACAAATGATGACAGAAAATCTGGCTTTCCATGCACCCAAGACTAAAATTAAACCCATGTATATCATAATGCACTAAAGTCAAAAGACTTAAATATTAAAGCAGAAACACTAATTCTACTGGAGGACAAAGGAAGCAGAAATCTTGAAGATCTAGGGTTAAGTAGATAGCTCATGAATGTAAGCCAAACTGCATAGGAAATATCTCAAAGCATCAACTACTGGGATCTCATCTTACTGAAAATGTTTTGTACATCAAAAGAAATCACTAACAGAGTAAAATACAAACTGACAAACTAAGGGAAAATATTAGCCAAGTGTGCCTCAGACAAAAGACTTCTATCTAGAATATAAAAGTATTTTTAAAAATCAGGCTCCTTAATTCTAAGATCCAACCCCAAAAAAATGGGCATCTGAGAGTGAATGTACACTTATCAGGAAAAAACTACAAAAGGCAGATAAATATATTTAAAAATATTCAGCACCACAAATAATTCAAGAAATGCAAATTAAACAATACTGAGATTCATCTCACCCCAGAAATGGCTATCGTCAAGAAATCAACCAATAACAACTGCTGATAGTGCTGTGGTGAAAAAGGAACCATTATCCACTATTGGTGGGAATGTAGACTGGTACAATTTCTGTGGAAAACAGTCTGGAGATTCCTCAAAAAATTAGGGGTAGGGGCCAGGGAGGGTTCAGTAGAATAAGCACTTGCCTGGCAAGTGTAGGGTCCAGAGTTCAATTCCCGGTACCACACACACAAACAAAACAAAACAAAAAAAAAAAATCAGAAAAAAATTAGAAGTAGAGTTCTCCTAAAAATCCCCCTTCTGTATTTTTTCCTAAAGAGGTGAAAACATCACACCATAGAAATATATGTGCACCTATGTTTATAGTGCAATTTGTCATAGATAAATCTTGGAAGCAACCTAAATGGATGAAACTAGAGACCACACTCATAAGTGAAATAAATCAGAATCACATGTGTAAACATCATATTGTCTTCCTAGTTTTAGAAGCTGAAAGTGTAAATAAAATCCAAAAGGTACAATAAATATTGTGAATGGAAAAGTAACTGCTCAATAGGAAAGAACTGCAATGAGGGAAAGGTGAAAAGAAAGAAAGAAGAGGGAGGAAAAAAATATATATATATATATGATAACTAAGACAATTTTACTGCTAATTTGTATTGTTAAACTAAAAGGAACAGTTAATCCTTAAATTTTTAACCATTTTGCATGCACATCTAGCAATCTGAACAACTACTATGAAGACAACAATATGTAACCTAACATTGCTGAATTCCTGTCATCTTGTTTTTCAAAACTCTGGACTGTTTCTAATGATTTTTATTAATTTTTATTATCTTTAAAATAAAAAGAAAGCATATATATACACACACACACCCACACACACACATACACAAGAATGAAAAAAGAAGTAAACTGTCTATGCACAAACATCTTTTTTTTTTTTTGTGAAGCACAGGGTGGATTTAATCTGTATTTACAGGACACTGCAAAATAGGAAATTCCACACAGAAATAAGAAACACCCCCTCCAGAGAACAAGCTTCATACAGTATGTACAGTCTGGAACTGTTCAAGTATAGTCTTGTAAAAAGTGCTACAATGACAAACCACATTAAAAAAAAAAATAAAAGAGTTCTTAGTAGAGAAAGACAAACTAACTAACACTACAAGAACAGGCGCCGCCTTCAGCTATACACCTAGAAGTTAAAGGTATGGGGAGCCCCGTCCTGCACTTGAAAGGTACGCGCTTCAGAGGTGGTGTCTGGCACATTTTGATCTTCTTCTTCCTCTACTGAGAAATACTGCTCAATCAAGTTTAACGAGGCCTTGTACACAGACTCATTTTCATGGTTTTGAAGAGCTTCAACCTTGCCCAAACCTCCACATTCTTCAATCATTATACTAAACTTCTCAGTTTCACCTAGTTTCTCAGCAGCCTGAAAGATATTTGTAATAACATCCAGAATAACAAGGATAATTTTTGTATCTTTCACAGTTAAGAGGTTCATCAATGGTTCTATTATACCACAATGAACAAGGTACACAATCTGTTCCACTGTCCCACCGCTTGTATAGTTGGTCACGGCCCACACAGCTTCCTTTTGTGTCTTGAAGTCCGCCTTAGAGAGAACACTGACGAGGAATGGGACTAACCCATGATTCACAGCTTGCTGTATCTGGTCCTGCCGGCCGGCTGTGATGTTTGACATTGTCCATGTAGCCTCCTTCTGAATGTTTGTATTGGGGTGAGTGAGCAGGCTGGGAAAGACAGAAAGCGCTCCTGCTTCTATCACAATCTGAGTCTGCTCATCTGTTCCAGTAATGATATTCCCTATGGCTCTCAGTGCAGGAGTCATAATGGGCAATGCGTCTGATCCCAGAAGCTTCAGCAGATGGGGCACAACTCCCGTCTTTACAACAATTTCTACACTTTCATTTGGACCATCAGTGAGGTAGGAAATAGCCCAGCAGGTATCCGCTAATACTTCAAGATCGCTGTGATGCAGGAGACGAACCAAAGTAGGGAGAATTTGCTCAACAGCATCCAATGGAGGTGCAGGATTCTTGTTGCGGCAAAGGTTGGAAAGGGTCCATGTAAGATTGCGTAAGTAGCCACCTGCTAAAGATGACATATCAGGGACTGCAAGAAGAGCCAAGAGTGGATCGGTTGCGCCATATTTGATAACCAAGTCTCAGAAAACTGAACCATCACCTGCAATGTTTCCTAGTGCCCAGACAGCCTGCTCACTGACATGAGCATGGAGAGACCCCAAGAGGGAAATGAGAGCCAGGATGGTCCCTCCGTCCACCATGGCCTTGGTCTGCTCTGATGACCCAGAGGCAATGTTAGTAAGGGCCCAAGCAGACTCAAACTGGATGGGACTACAGTCAGTTCTGCCCAGGAAAGACACAAACTTTGGAATCAAACCAGCCCAGATTATGTGGTCTATGGGAGGTTGTTTTTCCCGAAAAAGCAGTTTCCTAGCAGCTTGAGTAGTTTGCAGCTGGCTTACCAGATTACTGCTGGTTTTGCCTTTGACAATGTCATCTACAGTCCAATTCACAGTGCCCTGGTTGTTGTGGTTTTCCTGCAATGGTGAAGTAGCATCATCGGGAAACGAGCTTACATTTCTCCTTTTCAACATCTGGTCATCCTTCTTGGCTTTCCTCAGTTCCACATTAACTTCTAATCGCCTCCGCCTCATTTCTGTACTGTCTTTTCCCTTGTTCTTGAATCTGTTCAGTCGGGCAGCTGGAGAATTAGCATTAGCATTTTCGTTGGTGGACATGGTTATGAGAGACAAAGAGAAAGCTACGAGGTGCGAACAAGCGGTACTGCGGGGCTCGCTGGCTGCGGACAGGATGCTCTCCAAACAACCACCGCGGCAGGGCCCAGGAACAGGTGTGCCTATCCACAAACATCTTACGATTTATACAGAAAATCCTTGTAAGTTTACAGTAAAGTTTTCCAAATTGATCCTATGTGCTTAACAAAATAACAGGATATGAGATCAACATATGAAAATAAATTATTTCTATATATTAGCAAAACTTCATTAAGTAGAAGTTTATAATATAAGAAATATAAAAAATCAAGAAAATGCATGGAAATAAATTTGTTTGTTTAATGTTGGTTTTCTGAGGCAGGATCTTGTTATGCAGCTCAAATTAGCCTTACACTTGCAAGGTATCCCAGCCTGGCCATTAACTCATGAGCTCACAGTTAAGGTCCTCCTGTCTCAGCATCCTGAGTGCTTATCACAGGCATATGCCACCACTCCTAGGTTGGGAATACATTTAACAAGACATATGCAAGATATGTCAAAAAAAAAACAAAGATTTTTGTGGTACCAGGAATCGAGCTCAGGTCTTATTCCACTGAGCTATCTCCCCAGCCCTAATACTTAAATTTTTAAAGGCAGACATAAACAGACATGCATGCTGTACTGATGAGCTTGAAGGTTTTCACGTACTCATTTTCTTTTTATGTATTTGGTCCAGGGTCTCGTTATGCATCCTGGACTCATAATGACCCTCCTGATTTCAGCCTCCCCAGCGCTGGGACTACAGGTGTATGCCACCACTCAGTCACTGGTTCAGCTCACCCAGGGGAGGTGCTGGCATGTCATGGGAAACTAGTATTTATCCCTGGTCCATGTGCTTGCCAAAGCAAGCACTTAGTCCACTGAACTATCTTGCTGGCCCTCACTTGAAGGGTTTTTGTAGTTGGAATGTCAGTTCTCCATAACTTGATCTATTTAATCAACATCACAACCACAATTCCAGGAAAGTGTTTGTAAAAATATTAAACCAATTGTTTCTAAATGTATATAAAAAGTGAAAAGTACTTAGAATAGCCAAAATAATTTTTAAAGAAAGAAAAATATCAGGAGATTTGCACTATCTGAATTATGAAAAAGATATATTAATCAATACCTTTAAAAAGCACCCTGCATTGAAAGGAAAGATTTGACATACAGTTCAAATGTAACAGTTCAGAAGTAAGCCCACATATATGTGAACAATTAATTTTGCCCAAGATGACAAGATAATTCAGTTTTTAAGAAAGTATTCAAAAGCAAGTGGTATGCCAAAAATAAAAATTAAGAGCTCTACTTCTTACCTCCCATTCACTGATCTGTTGAAAAAATAAACCAATTTCAATTTGAAGAGCTAATTCCTATCACCTAAAGCTAATTATTATAAAGTTAAAAACAGAAAGAACTTCTATTCTCCCTTTTATTAAATTTTTCATTGGACCTTACTTAACAGTTAATGTATATTTAAACACTATGCAGAACCTTGTTGCTTTAAAACTACAAACCAAGAGCTGGCAAGACAGCTCAATGGCCTGAGTGCCTGCTTAGGCAAGTGCCCGGACCAGGGACTGGAGTTCAATCCCCAACCACAGCACTGGCCTGGCCATGGCCCGCTGAACCACCAACCAAGTCTGGGCGTGCTGGTGCTGGCCTGTAATCCCAGGCCTTGGAAGGCTGAAAACAGGAGGTTGACTTGGAGTCTGAGCTGTGTAGTGAGACCTTGTATGAAATACATGATATTTTTTTAATAAAATTGCAAATAAATTCAGGCAGTATGCTTCATTTATTACATTTTCCACAACTTATTACAAGGCTGAAGGACAAAGGTCTTCACCTTGGCTTTTCATGTGTGCTGGGGACAGTGAACCAGGTGTACAGATATCCTTCCATGAATTACCTCCCATGTAGCCCCATCAAGAAACAGAAGCTCCTCCCCTACAGCACCCATGGTGGTAGCTCCCATAGCTTCTCTCTGAGGCTGGCTTTGCTCCCTTCTTGAAGTTTCCCTTAGATGATCCACATTCCTGGATTTTACAGACTTCTAGAGTTTCTCACTCACAGCTCCACACACTGCCCTCTGAGGGGCACACTGCCTGGCCTCCCAGGCCTTCTTCTGAAATCGACGTGGAAGCCTTCTTAACTTAAGTACTTCTGCATTCTGCAAGCACCTTACGCCAACACCACATGGATTATGCCAAGCTCTGCTGCTAGCTGGAGCAGTAGCCAGGCTTCCTTCTCTCTTGGCTGTAGGGGTAGAGTGCTACATGGCTGCACACTCTGACCCTAATTTTGAGAAATAATTTTGAGCCACTGCTGCCATTCTGGAACATGGGGCTTGGGGGCTTTCCCCCCAAGACAGAGTCCCTGATCTCTGTAATTCTGAGGCTGCAAAGGGTGGAGACTAGCTTCCTTGAGTGATGCACTCAGACCATCCTATCTATTTTCTTGTTTTCTTCTCAGCAACGGAGAGAAAAAAACCCAGCTCTATCTTTGCAGTCCACAGTTTTATTGGAGCTTCCTTTCTGGCCAAATTTTAAATTCTCCTGTGGCCTCCCTGCTCTTGATTCTCAACATAAATCTGGCTAAAAGCCCCCAGTAACAGCCATGCCACTGCCCCAATATTTGTCTGCTTTGAAATATCTTTTGAAAGATTAATCAGTCTGCCATACTTAAACTCACTCTCATGCAAAGTCTCTGGACATGGGCAAAATGCAGACAACTTTTCTGCCAAGTCAAAACACAAATGATCTGTAGTTCAACAACCAATGCAGTCCTTCTTCCCAGCAAAAACCAACCCAGACTGGTATTTATAGGCTGCCTTTCCATCAGTCTTCTGGTCTTCTAAGCTCTGGCAAGAATCTCCCAGACAGAGTCAGTGAAGTTATTCTAGCTCTTTGCAAGTAGGCAACCTCTCCAAAACTTTCCTAACTCTTCCCATAAACCATTCATTCCCAAAGGCTTGTAATCCATATGGTCAGGTTTAGCCACAGCAAACACCCCACTCCTATGCTACCAAATTCTATCTTAGTTACTTCTCTCTCTCTCTCTCTCTCTCTCTCTCTCTCTCTCTCCTCTGCATCTCGCCCTCTCTCTCTCTCTTGCTCCTGGGACAAATACCCAACACCCAAAATGAAGGAAGGAAAGTTTTATTTAGCTCATAGTTACTGGAGGTTTCAGTCCATGTTTAACTGGCTCCAAAGTAGAGTGGCACAAGGCAGAGAAGAACCTTTCATGGAAGGGGCAAAGAGCCAGAGAGCCAAATGGAGGAGCAGCAGCAGCTCACGCAGCTAGCCTCTCTTCCCTCCTTACACCATAAATCACATTACCTGCCCCAAGGCAGGTGCAGTATCCACACCTACAATATCAATCACAAACTCCAGAAGCCACCCAAGACTGCATGAGGCTTTGAGGGGACACCTGTATACAAACCATAACAGATGCTAAGTATGAGGATGAGATGATCAAATATGCATTTCTTTTAGAAAGTCTTTCTGGTATAAATATTTTCAACTGTAAGAATATATTACAATCACCAAGCCCAGCAGATCCAGAGCACTTAAACAGAAGCTTGTGGGATTAGGTAGACTTAATTAGATGCAGGTGTCCGTGAGCAAGTAATTTTAATTGGCACCCAAGTGTGAGAACCAGCACTTCATGATCTGTGACAAAGCTGCTGGGGAAGAGAGAGACAGGAGTGAAGCAGATTGATTGGTGTCTTTTAAACATAGTCAACAACTCAGGATAAATAAGTGTGTAGGATTCCAGGCCCACCATATTAGTCAAAATTTGGTAGAGAAACAGAATCAATTGAATGTAGATGAGAGATTTACTGTATTTGCTCAAATGATCACAGGCTGGGTAGTCCCACAGTGGCCATTTTCAAGCTGCAGGACAGGAGATCTGTCCATGCACTAGAGACCCAAAGAATCCAGTGAAAGGTCTGGATCCAATGGAAATAACCTGCATGAACCCAGCTGGAGGTCCAGAGCCCACAGCAGTGTCTCACGTAAGTCTGTATCAAGGATCTGTGCTGGAAGACCCACAGGTCAGTAGTGGAAGCTAGAAAGTCTGTGCCAGCCATATTAAGATTCTGTGCCAGTGGGCTGAGGGATCCGAACTGGAGCCAGGGAGTGACACTGCAAGTAAGAACCAGAGCTCTCCTGAGAAGGACTACATCCATCCTCAGCAATAGTGAAGACCTGAGCTCCTCCAACAATGAGAAGAGCCACATTCATATCAGGAAAACCAGCCTGACAGTCTTCTCCAGGAGAATCACCAGTACATCCCCTCTAGTTCTCCTCTTATGCTTTTGGCAACGATCTTCAGGTAGAGCGACCCAGAACTAGACTGATTCAGTTCAGGTAGGTGTTATAAGTTGATCCATCATAAAGACATAATCAAATTATCTGGTATATTCTTAAAACAATTTTATTACATACAGTGATGTGATTAGATGTATAAATTTGAAGGATATATAAATTTGGTGACAACACTTTAACAAAACTGTTTCCATTCCTATATATTTATTTGAAGTATACTTGAAATGTACTTATTTGAAGTGTATAGGAATGGAAAGAAATTGAAAAGTAAACTATAAATAAAATTAATGTTCAGTTCCATTCTAGTAACAAACAATATTTGTGTATAAACTCACAAGCTAGATGAAAAATTCACATTCATTATATTATAAGATAAATTTTCTTAAAATATTTTAACCATTATTTTTCAAAGTCATTCATCGAAAAATTAATTATTTATATTGTTTTGATTAATTCCATAGAAGTTAGGATAGTTAAATCCAGAAGACACTTCATAGAAATCATTTAGATTTCAAGATTTTAAGATTATCAAGAAACAGGCCATACAGATAGCTCAGCAGACTAAGCACCTGCTTTCACAAGGGCAGGGACCAGGGTTTGATGTTTGTTCTTTCTCTGATTTTTGGTATAGGATCTCACTACACAGATAGGACTTGTAGTGATCTTGTTTTCAGCCTCCCCGCACTAGGATTACAGTCATGTGCCACCACCCCCAGTTTCAACCCCTGCCCCCTGCGCCTGCTTGCAGACACTTTAATCCACTCAGCTATTTGGCCAACCCTGAAAAATGCATTTATTTAAAGGTAGGCCACTCTGAAGATGTGGCCACTTGGAAGTTTTCAACAGAACAAGAAATCCTCTGTAAATGACCTGAAGAGCAAATTTAACTTCTACAAAATGTCATAATAATTTTGAAACTCTTTGAAATTATGAACCTCTGACAGATATGAAACCTATGGCTCAAGATTTCAATGTCTTGGGCAAGGTCATAATCTTTAGAGGCATTGTAAGAAAAGATGCCATAACCCAGCTTTTCATTCTGTTATAACTTCTACTATACAGCCAAAAAGGTTAAGCCAAAAATAGTCTTCTTGTTGCTAACTCTGTACATTGCCCTGTTCTTTATATAGTAGGAAATGTTAAGATCACCATCAGAAGCAACTAGCAGAGCTCACAAAGTAGCACAAAGCATGGGAAGAAAGAGGGCAGATTTCTGAGTCCTTGTTGTATTCACTAACCTCATACAAAGAAGAAAATAACTTTAAAATACTACTGTAAAACCTTACGTCTAATGCAGAAAATGTACCAATATTGATTTAAAAGTTTAGCCCGGTAAAATGCCCTTTTCCTATTTACAGATACATGGAAAACATGAGTCCCTTTCCTAATCTTCCTGCTATTCAAAGCAGAGAAATATTCCATTACGATTTTATTTCTGTAGACCACAAACATGACTCTGCCACAAGTAAGGCTAAAGAAAATGATACAGAGCTTTCTTGTAATTACATCTGGGGATAACAGTTCAGGAAAAATAAATCCAAACATTCATCAGAAGACTGAACTGACAGGATGGAAAATAATCACTCCACCAAACTACTGCTACATCATTTTCTTAAAGACAGTTATGAGACAATATATTGGTTCAGGCTGTAAGTAGAGAACTATGTACATATAGATAATTGACTTTTCCAAGATCCTGTTTGTACAGGAGGCAGGGGGGATCTGAAAGCACATGTTCTATGATATCTGCATTCAGAAACAAATTCGATTTTACCCACATTGAAGAAGGGAGATGGTGACTGTCAGAGTAAGCTGAATTGATTGGCAGACCTGAGTTTTGACAGGAGACATAAATAAAAGAAGAAGCAAGACAGTATGAAGCTTCTTTGAAAGGAGTATGCCAAAGCACTGGTCAGTCTGAATATTTGTTTTTTTTTTTTTTTTTTTTGGTTTTTTTTTCCATTTATTTTTATTTTATTAAAATACAAATGTCAATCAGACAGTTTCAAAACACCTTAACCATACAGAGTCGATGAATCAATACATTGCAAACTGTTTTCATAACGCTTTGGTATTGTACAAGGTGCATACATGATATTATATTTACAGGTTTTTTAATAGCTGAATTATATCAAAAATTCAATAATTATTTACCTAGTGGATGACCATAGCACTAAAAGCCGACATAATATCCTGTCCAACCACAATTAGTGCAGATCTTGCCAATCATAGAATTATATAGAAGTACAGAGTTATCTATCCCAACTGTACTGTCTATACACACACATCATGATTTTTTCTTTCTACAACCCTTCCTGTGTCTACACCTGTCA
>PVKA01032510.1:0-25247 GCA_004027165.1 Ctenomys sociabilis
TTCTCTCGCTTCTTCATCATCATGATGGCCAGGCACTTGGCCTCATTCTCCTCCCTCTGGGCCAGCTGCTGTTTGTCTTCCAGCTTCACAGTGCCTTCCATCACCCTGGGTTTCTTCTCCTCTATTCTCTGCTCCTCCAGGGCTATGAGGTGGGCCTCCTCCTCTTTCTCTGAACCAGCCTCTCCATCTTCCTCCTCTTTGCCATCACCTTCATTGTCTTCTTCTTCTTCTTCTTCTTCTTCTTCTTCTTCTTCTTCTTCTTCTTCTTCTTCTTCTTCTTCTTCTTCTTCTTCTTCTTCTTCTTCTTCTTCTTCTTCTTCTTTTCTTCTTCCTCTTCCTCCTCCTCCTCTTCCTCCTCCTCTTCCTCCTCTTCTGACTCTTTCAAGTTTCCTGGGTCCTCTCCTCATTGCAAAGCCAGCAGCTTTAGCTTCTCGGGTAGAATGTAATATCCTTCATTCCCAGACATGATGGGCGAAAGGTGTGGGGGCAGCTGCACCCCAGGGAAATATTCTGCCACAGGGAGGAGGAGCCAGGCATTGACACAGTCAAATACCCACTGGGGTTGCACGTAGTACCTGCCGATGACGGGGGTCTGCTGTCCAGGCCGGTCGACAATCTGGTGGGTGATGCCAGTGTCTGTGACATCATAGGTGGCCCCGATGTACAAAGATTTGTCCCAGGACATGTCCCCCCCGAAACTTCTTATGACGAAGGCCAGGGCCTCTCGGAGCACCTCATGGTTCAGGAAGAACTTCAGGCCTTCAAAGAGCTTCTTGTGCTTTTCTTGAGCCTCCAGCTTCTTCCTGCGGTTCTCTTCCTGTAATACCATCTCCCCATCAGCAGGAAACTCGTCAGCCTGAGCCTCCTCCTCTGCCGCAGGCACCACCACACTGGCCAGGCTGGCACTGAGGGCCGCTAGTTTCTCCATGGAGGTCTCAGAATCCAATGCATAGGCATCCTCCTTCACCTTCACCTCTGTTCGGGCCTGACCCTTGAGCTTTGGTGGGTAGTAGAGGTTGAGCAACTGGTAGAGACAGAAGTTGACAAAGCCCAGCAGGGTGGTGTAGAACTCAGTGAAAGTGGCCATGAACCTGTAGTCCACATCTGTTGGGTGATCATGGGAGAAGGCATAGGGTGTGATCCACACAATGGGCTGCCCCAGCACCTCAGCCTGTTAGTAAATGCCTTTGATAGACAAGAAGACCTTTCGCAATGCACGGGCAGCAATGATGTAGTGCAGAGCTGGATGGTCTGCACATGGCCCTTGCCTGTCCTCGGGAAGGTGGAAAAGAGGAAGCACATGGACAGGGCATCATCCAGGTCCCGCAGAGCATTGATGAACGTAGGGTACTGTTCCTTGATAATGTGGTCAAGTTTGTAGTTGGGCTTATTGTCCTTCAGATGCTCCACAGTGTTCCACTCACATTTCCCATAGGCTTTCCGGATCTTCCGAACAAACACCTTGTATTCCCGGAATTTGTTGTCAATGGGTTCATGGAGGAGAAACTTGATGTCTTTAATGAGATAAAAGGTTCGGGCTGCTGGGGAACCCTTGTTCACTTGCTTCTTATGCTTGGGCTCATGGGTTGCATGCCCTTCAGGATGCACAGCCACCTAAAGTCTGCCAGTCTCAGCTGCAGCTTCTTCTGGGCTTTGTTTCGGGTGATGTAGTTGGTGGCAGAACCTCGTTCATAGTTGTTCTTCTCCAAGCCTCCCATGGTTCCACGTTGAAGGCTCTAGGAGGTCTCGCTATATTTCATTTGATAACTGAATGGCCATATTTACCAATCTTGAGTGGGCATCTCTAACCCTGTCTCACAGATGATGAAGCCGAGGCTCAGAAAACTTCCCATGGTTAGAACATGTGTTGGCAATAAAGACAGGAGTCATGTCAGAACGAACTCTGTATGACTGATTCTGTGTTCTCAACTAGAGCACTATACTTCTGGAGATCACATGGAGATAGGGGCACAAAACCAAATAACTACACCCATGGGAGTTATATTAAGATAAAAGGATCAAAGTTTCTAAAACTATTCAGATTACCAATGGCTGTACAAATTGACTGTGAATCAAAAGACATCAACATTCCAGTAACTCATCAGTCTCAAGAAAGTCACCTAGAATTTCAGCCACCTTTTCCCTTGGACATCTGTTTCTAGCAGCAGTGGTCTCTGGAGATTTCTGTTGGTCACAAGTGTGTAAACTCAGCTTTGAGGAATTCAGGTTTTCTTACAACAGAGGATTTTAACCCTGTCTGGATTTTAGAATCACTTGGGGAAATCCGCAAAATACAGGACTGGGTCTCATCCTAGAAATTCTGAATTAATTCAGCTAAGAAAGGGCTCAGAAACTGGGATTTTATGAAATGTCTCCTCCAATTAGTCTAATGCACAGCCAGAGTGAGAATCATGGCTTTAAAGCAATACCAAGGCCCTCTGAAATAGAAGCTTCCCTGAGGATAAATCAATACCATTTGCATCTGGACAGTCTTGAGGAAATAGGTTTCTATAAAAAGTACTGCATGACTGCCTTTGTTTAGTAGCATGCCACAATAGTCTGTTACATTCTTCCAAGGGATGGAAGGTCTCCTTGCTACCTTTTACAATGGCTAAATGCCTGTGAAGCTCCAACTGAAGGCTCAGAATCTGGAACTAATCCTGATCTGAAGGCTACATTTTAGAAAACCCAGCTCTGTCCATTTGTTAACTCAGACATAAGTCAAATTTACATCTGAAATCACTGTGACCATATTCTTATTAATTCTTTGCTTGCCTTGTTATCAGCAGGGCCAAAGTATCTATGCCAAGTACACAGTTGATGATTATGAAATATTTCTTGAGAATGAATGAATAAATGAATGAATGAATGAATGAATGAACTGACTTCTGTGAGTAGCTTCTACTTTAGAGCACACTTTTCAGGTTTGAGCGCTCCTTAAATTATTTCCTTATGATCTCAACCTTAATGCTTAGAGCAGAAATTCTCACTCCCTTTTATGTCAGTAGTGTCAGCATCACCTTAGAATCTGGAGCCTGTTAGCAATGGTCCCAAACTTTACCTGGATGTGGGAAGAGTAGTGCTCTGGACAATACCAACAAATATGACACCAACAGAGTCCTGTAACACAAAGAAATAACAAAAGGGACAGCAAGTTCTCCCAGGCCTTCATTACACAGTATTGGTCTCCTCATCTAAAACCATCAGTCTTGCCATTATCTGAATATTATTCATTGAATACTGTATTTTACCCATCTGGTGAGCTATGTACTACATGAGGACCCAGGTTTGATCCTTCCAGTACCTGAAATGCTATGGGGCTCACTCTGATATGTGGTTCCATTGTCTTTATAACCTGGCTCTCATGTTGAATTATAGACTATGCCTTTGTTTTCACACTGAAAAAAATCTCTTATTGATCTCTAGACAGGCTGGGCACCAAGATACAGTCAGTTTCATGAGCATATGGCAGTTGTAATATGATAGGCAGTGGGGAAGCTGCAACCTGGAGGTATGACAAAAAAAGTTTCCATTTTTTGTTTAAAGCTGAATTGCTCATTTAGGATTCCATCTATGACCTTGGCCTCATTGATGTTGGGCCACAGGCAAATGAGAGATGATTAGCCCAGTGTGGGCTTGCTATAAATAATTTTCTCAAAGCACTTGTGTATTAGAATACAAACTTTTGGAAAATGGGTGATGTCAAGAATTCACTAGTAGCCACATTGTATGTAATAGGAGCATTCACCTCTCCAGAGCCACTTGAAATCTGCCAGAAGAAAAATTTTAGAAACTGTTTCATGGTGGAATAATTCAGATATTAAATGTCACTCAAATTTTCATGTGTTCAAGTTTAGTCCCCAGTGAAGCACTTTGGAGAGTTGGCGCCTAGTGAAGAAGGTTCTTCAGGTCACCAAGTATGTGTTCCAAAGAGGTCTGTGAGACCCTCACGTCTTCCTCATTTGCTTTTTCCTTCCAGGTCATGAAGTAAGCACTTTGGCTGCATGATGTAATTCTTACCATTAAAATTCAGTAAGTAAATTGCCATCAGCAAGTCAATCCAACAGAGGCAACAAAGCAAAGGAACTTATAAACTTGTGAGCAAAAATAAATACTTTTCTTCTTTCCTTCCTTTCTTCCTTCTTTCCTTCCTTCCTTCCTTCTTTCCTTCCTTCCTTCCTCCTTCCATCTCTCTCTCTCTCTCTCTCTCTCTCTCTCTCTCTCTCTCTCTCTCTTTTTGTATTTTAGAGAAGGGTCTTTAGGGTGTTCAGGGTCTCACTATCCCTATCAAACTGATAGTGATCCGCCTGTTTACAGCCTCCTAAGAGCCAGGATTCCAGGCTCTAGCCACCACATCCAGTCTCACTTGCTGTCTGAGCATGCCCCTGGGACAGGGCTGGCATGGCAGGCCTGGGGATTGAACTCCTGACCCCTGCACCTGCTTGCAGGTGCTTTAATCTGCTGAGCTATTTGGCCAGCCCTAATAATGTTTGTATTAACACTGAAATCGTTTTTTTTTTTTTTAATAGTGATGCTGGAGTTTAAAGCTAATCAACTAGTTTGCTTGGCAGCAAAAATTCAGGACAAGGAATAATTCAGGAAGTGGCATGAGCATTAGTGGCTCCTTTCAGCTAAATATACTGTGAGAATCAGGAACAAAGAAGAACAAATATTTGAAAAATTTGCAGGCTGATTAGAAAAGGAACATGTACAAAGGTGTGAAAAAAATGAAGTGGTAGTTAGTGTCAATGAAAAGAAGACAAGATTTGTACCTAAACAGTAGGATGGTGAGAGACTCTCAGAGATTTATAGCACCAGTCCCACCTGTCACTGGCCTGAAATGTACAAATTCAAATTTGTTTTAAAGGCTTTCTAGAATAGCAATGTTTTAGAAAAGAGCTTCGGGAGCACTCAAAACTGTCTACAAGTTCATTGCCCCATGTCTAGTTGTCAAAGCACTCAGTCCTTTATAAGCATGAATCAAGTGAGTCCTGGTATAGCTCACAATGGGAGTAGGCTTGGACATCATCCATGTGCTGCTGGTGCTGCTGACATGCAGAATGCGTGAGTTCTGATATCACAGAGGCTTCCACTGAAATTTAAAAGATGGCGTCAGAGTCCCTGCAAACCATCTCTGACAGGGTGAGGCACAAAGCCATCGGAGTGATGCTGAGGTTATACTGGAGATGCCAAGGAAGGCACAGGTACCTGCAAAGAGCAAGCCACACTGAATGAGGCTGCATGCAGTGAACAGAGCCCGCTTGAAGGAGCATCCAGGTAGTGGGAAGGCCCAAGAGTATCCACATCGCACATCGCATGTGCCCCAACTGCTAGACATGGAGATTTGATGTTTGCCCTACTGGTTTTGTTCTTCCTTTGGGCTAATTCATTATTATTTATCTATTTTTTCTGTATTTTTAGACCAGGGTCTAGAAGGTCTACAAGGTCTCAGTACATAGATTAGACTCATAGTGATTCTCCTTTTTGCAGCTTCCCAAGTACTGGGCTTACAGGTATGTGCCTACACTCCCAGTCTTAATCTCAGTCTCAGCGTTCCTCAGGGTTGGGGCCAGCACTGCATGCTGGGGATCGAACCTCACCCACTGTGCTCTGCCTAAGCAGGCTCTTTAGTCCTCTGTGCTATTAGGCCGGCCCTTATTTTCCTATTTTTTAATGTGTAGAATACAAATGTTTATCCCATGCCTGCCCCAATGTTATACACTAGAAGCTTATGGTTTTATTTTTATTTTTACAGGGGCTTCTGGCTGAGTCTTCCTTGAGTCTCAGAGGAGACTTTTTCATCTATTAAGACTTGCTGCTCTTGGGGATGGATGAACACAGTTTACATGTGAGATGAACATGAGTCTTTGGGTCAATGGAAAATGTATGATAGGATATTAAATGTTCCCCTATAGGCATATAAGTTATAGAATTGGAGCCAGGGAGGAAGTGAAAGCTTTAAGAGGTGGGGTATAGCGGGAGTGCTTTATGTTATTGAGGACATGTCATGAAAAGGATTGTGGGGCCCTCGACTCTTCTTTCTTCTCTCTCCATGGCCAGAAGGTAAGCAAATTTGCTCTGTTACGCATTTCTGCTATAATGTGAGTCCCCCCCCATCCAAGTGCAGAAAATGTGGAACTAATCAATCATGGATTGGAACTTGAAAAACTATGAACCAAAATAAAGTGTATTTCTTTATGAATTGGTTATCTTGGTATTTATTTTACTGGTAGAAACCTGACTAATGGGAAATATTCAAGACCAACATAGTCAAGCTAAGTAGAAGCACTGAACACCTCAGGACTCCCGAGGCTTTATTTCCTGCTCATTTAATAACTGGCTGTTTAATTAAAAAAGAATGTCTTATAATATTCAATGCAATCACTTGTGACTTGAAAGCAGTTTAGCTTTCAGATTTCGGGGAAGAAAACTATTTCAGGAAGGCATGATTTGCAAATATTCCTACACTTAAGTAACTAAAAATAACCAATGAAAATAAACACAACATTGCAAGTCAAAACATAGTTTACCTTCTGTTCCTACACAACTAAGCCCAGACTGCAGTAGTTTACTTCCCTCCTGACTGCCAGAGTAAGTATTAGCTTCTGGGGACTCACCCCAAATGTACATGCAGTGAAAAATATTTATTTGTTTGTTTGGTGACAGGAAGAGCTTGGAAGTATTCCAATTTTCTTCTTCCCCTAACCAAGCCTTAATTTACCATGGCTAAGAATCTCCCATCCTAACTTCCGTGTTGGCGTTCCATATCCCTCTATGAAATAAGCATTAGAAACCCTGAAAAGTATGAACACATGAACAATTGCAGGTATGTGTGAGAAAGATGGTAAATGAACAGATCCCCCACTTCCTCCTCTAGTAGAGAGGTATTGATAAGAGAAGTAAGATAGCTATTGGGTTCATCTGAGTGTGGCTGAACCATGCATGACTTTGCCTAAAATACCTCATCATTCATACTGGAGTTTACTGTTTCTGAATACAATTCTGCTATGGTCTGTGTCTAGATGAACCTCCTAAATCTCATTGGTTAGAAGTGGGGTTCTTCACAGGTGAGACAAGTGTATGAGGCTGGATTAAGGATGTGATGCTGTGAGTGGTTCATGTTGGAATGCTAGGATTAAGCGTGCCCCACTCTGAGTGTGAATGCTACTCACCTTAATGACAGATAGCCTAGAGAGCATAAAAGAACAAAAGAGGGCTGCTGTTGTCAGTAGCTGCTTTCTACTCTTCTTTGTTGCCTTCTGCCCACCAGGAACATATTCTGTTCCTCTGCCATGCCAGCTTGCCTTGGAGATAGCCAACTATAGACTAAACCTCTTCAAACTGTGGGTCAAATAAACCTTTCCTCTTTTAATTTTGAGTGTTAGGTATTTTGTCGCAGCAACAAGAAAATTAACCAAGAAAAACTGCTTTCTCTAATTTCCCTTGAAGTCCAAGTTTGACTCCAGGATAGGTAACAACGACTTTAAATTTTGGCTCCATTCCTGTTTTGTCACTTCCCAGAAAAGTGGACGGTTTTTCAGACCCTCTGTGTTGTTGCTCTATGCTTATCTCAAAATTTTCCAATACGGGGCTGGTTGTAAAGTTACAATTCTGAGTCTGTACAGATTGTGGCAACTTTGGCCTTGACTCTAAGAAGGAAAGGTACATCCATAAAGGGCTAAAAAAAGAGCAGCAAGATTTTGTTCACAATACCAGGATATAGCTCCTCATGCTTGAAATCCTAAGTTTTTCTCTCCTTATTTGGCAAAAATAGTAACTGGGTCAAATATAGAAAACTTACCACCTCTCTCTTTTATTTATTTCTCCATCTGCGTACAGGCTTCATCAATGATGACAGCAGGAATTGGTTTGGCTTTGGAGCTCTGGTTTATTAGCTATTTGATATGAGGGAGCAGCTGGGAGAACATATACACATGCCATTCCTGGGCCATATTCCAAGGGGGCCCGCCACTGGGCTTTTCCCCACTTGCCAAGTGAGAGCCTGTTTTAGAAGCTGCTCACAGAATCCTTAGAATAGATGCCCTCCCTGTTTTTTTGAAATCACACATAAGAGGCATTTTAATGATACTTGTTGTGCATTTTTTCAAAAGCAAAGAAATAAATACCCAGTCCAGACCACTTGAAAAACTTAAAAGCAAAGTAAAATCAAGTACTTCCTAATCCTACTACCATAAATTAACCATATTAATGATTTTGATGTCTTACTGGCTTTTTCTGTATGTACATGAGAAAAGAAGTGAAATTATTAGTTAGGTAAAATGCTACCCTTTTTTTTTTTCAGTAGTGCATAAGCAAGGAGAAAGCTAAAGAGAAGTCATTGAGTCACTGCCCACATCTCCTATAAACAACAAAGCCAAGCTGAAGACCCAGGGATGAGCTAAAAGTGGGTGAAAGCTACACTGTCCAATATGGTGGCCAGAAGTCACCTGTGGGGAACCGAGAGTCCATAAAATTAAACAAAACTGAAAAGTACATTCCCTGTGTTAGACTAGCCATAATTCAAATGTGCAATAGCCACATCTGATTACTTTAATTAGTGAAATAAAATTAAAAGTATATATTTTCAGTTGCATGTGTCACACTTTACAAGCTGAGTAGCCACATATTGCTAGTGGCTGCCCTAACGAACAGGGAAGTTTAAAGAGTATTTTAATGATTGCATAGAAACAAAGTGCAGAGCACTGTATGGTAGTGTTGGTCGTCACAATGAAGAAAGAGGGGAAGGAGATAACAACCATAGAAAGGTGCTAGAAAGATAAAGGGAGAAAATCAGATGCAAAACGAAATCAACATGGTAAAGAAAAATGTTTGAAGGATGTTTTACTTTTAGTTTTTTATGTATTTGGTACAGGGTCTAAACGGTCTATAGAGTTTCATTATGTAGACGAGATTCACAGTGATTCTCCTGTTTTCAGCCTCCCAACTGCTGGAATTACAGGCACATGCCACCACACCCGGTCTCAGTCACCATCTCAGCAAACCCCATAGGCAGGGCCAGCATGGCACACAGGGGATTCAACCCCAGCCACTGCACTCTGCCTCAGCAAGTGGTTTAGTCAGCTGAGCTATCTGGCCAGCCTGAAAGATGTTTAGGAAGGCTTAATTTTTTGATATATCATATAATCCCATCCCTGGTGTATCTTGTCATCCAAATTTCACTAAATTTCATAACATTTTCTAAACACAGGCTTGCATTTGTAAGGACATGTTTTATTGTGATATGTTACTGACTTCAAGATGGACAGCTAGTGAAAATCGTGCCTACATTTAACATATGTGTGGCATAAAATACGTGAAATAAGATTTTAGCATAATATATTGTCTTGTCTCTTGCTTTTTATCAATTAGCAATACAAAAACATTTCTCATGTCCAACCTTTGTACTTCTCTGTTTCCCTCTCTTCCTTAAGAAATATTTCTAGATTTCTGGTTATATTTTGGTGGTACAAGGGATCAAAATCAGGGCCTTGTGCTTGACAGGCAAGCACTTATTCCACTGAGCTATCTCCCTGGCTCAAGGTATGCACGTTTTGAGCTTTTGATAGATATTACATCTTTTTCAGAATAGATAGGCTTGACATGATTTCCAACAGTAATATATGCATATTTCCATGCTCTCAAACCCTTGCCCAAACTACATATTCTCCATTTTATATCTTGTCATGTTTTCAGAAGCAGAAATGTAGTATTTTTAAATCAGAAGTATTTTTTTAGTTTCTCTAAAGAAATGAAAAAGAATAATGCCAATGTGAGTACATAATCTTTAGAGTTTTCAAAACATCATGAATAAACCTTTTTCATAAAACCTGGAAGAGACAACTCAAAGCAATAATTCAATCTAAACAAATCTAAACCAGGTTTATACACATAATGTGACCCCTCTGTTAGAACACTCAACAATGTGATTGGACTAAATATATTTACACGCATCTCAATTTGCTCCCACTGGGTCAAGATAAATATTTCATTTGTCTACGAAGCACTTACGGGGATTAGCAATATGTTCCACACACAGAATGAAGGATGTATATATTGAGTTGAATTAAGATGCTTTGTACTTTGAAATCTTGAGCTCCTGATGGAGAAATAGTAACAGAACTGACAATACCAAAACTAGTTTGAGTCCTGGATTTTCTACGTACTACCTCTCTTTGAGTCTCCGCTTCCTTATCAATTAAATGAAAGAGTAAATGCAGCCAATGTTCCTGATCCAATCCAGATCTTAAGCAGTTCTATCCCAAGGCCTGGAATATGTGTAGGGATTGAGCTAAATGGAATGAAAGAATTGTGTGTAAGTGGCTCTGTGTGTGTGTGTGTGTGTGTGTGTGTGTGTGTGTCTGTGTGTCTGTGTATATGTGTAGGAAGGGGGGAGGATTGATTAATGCAAGCCATTTATACTCTGCAGGGCATCCTTAGAAAAAGAGAAGAGGTGGCCATACATTTGAACAATTGGGTAAGACTTCAAGATTCACAAACTCATAATAAATTGTTTATTATGAGTAATAAACTGGTCGGCATATTTGGAGGCAATGTTCCCACCATGCTTCTTGAAGCTGAAGGTCATATTAAGTTGTGATGTTTACATTGTTCTTTCTGAAGTAACAACTTAAAAAAAAGGCTTTGTAGCCTCAGTTGTTGATTAAAAGCAACAAGAGCATTCCAAACATGAGTTAGTAGCCCCTGAGGCTGACATTGAGTGGTTTTAATATTTAGGATCCTCTATTCTAATTAGCACTTTGAACAAGCTTTATGCTAAGGAGAAAACACTTCACCAGAAGCCTTTTTTAGTGCCATGGACTTCTGAATAAATGACTAGCTAGCTGGTGGTTGGTGCTTTGTGCTGTAATAAGATTCTGCAGAAGGGTATGTCATTTTAATAAGGGAATAGTCATTATTCAAAGAAAGGATCACATGATTCAACATCCTACTTACAGAGACTCTTGTAGACATAAACATGACACAAGTTATATGTCCTATCAGTCCAAGGGAGATATACATAAATATATTTAGCACAATCCAACAGCTAGGTGTTCACATAGACACATTACATTATTTGTATATGAGCAGAATACACTTGTTTGAACTAAACTATTACTCCTCTATCTTCATTTCTTTGGTCAAGTAGAAGTTTACTTGAATTGGAGACTATGTCCCTTTATTGTGAAGAACAACACTTCAAGCAACAAGTTGCAGAGTTGGCGAACACAAGAATATTGAAAATCATTTTTTGGGTGAGATAACTGAGGTCTTAAGAGCCAATGCTATTTTCCATGTGCCATAGAAATGGTAAAGTGTCAGGCTAGGACTCAAAGCCAAGAATTTTACTCTCAGTTCAGTAATAAATTTGCAGGAACGCACTGCCACTGTTTCATTTGCACCATCAGAGCTAAGAAGCAGCAGTGTGCTTGGCACAGTGCTAGATAGGAGAAAGGCACATCTGTTTCCAGAAGTTTTCTAGAAAGTCTGCTGCCTGACTGCCTAGAAACCCCTTGCTTGAGCTCCAAGCATACATGTGAGGATCACTTGCACCAGGACCAAAAATGTCAGTGTTTTCGTACTGTTGGGAATCCAGAGGACCTCATGTCAGTGACTAAGCAACTCCCAGTTGTCCCTTTATTTGGCACATCTGCCCAATAATACAGAAAGCAGGATTAGACCTTTAAATTATTCTTTGCCATGAAATTTCAACAAATATTATGTCTTCCCTGTCAATTACATTCTAAAGGCACCAAAAAGAAGTAACTTTCAGGCAAGGTCACCAGTACCAATTACGAACTTTATGAAATTCACGAGGACATTCAGACCACATTTTCACTGATTAAAAACTTACTGTTTATTTCAGGAGGAAGAAACTGAAATCATGTTACTTTGATGCAAGTATCATGAATAACTGAGCCAGCCACAGGAGGCCTGTTGGACTCATCTTCTTGACAAACAGTATCAGCTTATGTGAGCAATGATTTGGGGATGAAGTCAAGCAGATATATCTGAGGTAGGGTCACCAGGAATAATGAGTCTTCATTAATTCAGTAATCAGAAATCACACCAATACTTATTGTGCCTTTAATTTATGTTCCAAGCCTGTGCATTTGAATAAAATTCATTTCTTTTTTTTTCTTGTCCTTTTTTTTTATTTATTACCTTTTTTAAAGAAAAAACAAACATTTACTTGAGAGACAGTATGGTAATAACTAGTATGTCAAGACAAGCAATACCTATTTAGAAGACCAGAATGACAGGCATTCCAAGCATGATCCTACTACTACACATTGCTATCTTCAGAGCAATTGCTTGGTTCACAGGTATCAACATATATAGTTAGTCAGGGTGAGAATCCTGCCAATTAACTACCAATTTCAAAAACCTGCTGAAGATTCTCAGGATCATTGCCTTGCCCATCTTGTACATATAACAGTATGGCTTTGCCTCTGTCATGTTTCCTAGCTTTTTCTCTTGCCCTCTCTTCATTGTCTAATCCTCAAGTTCTCACTTTTGTTTAAATGTGTTATACTTTTCTATTTGTATTTCTTCTTTTGAGTTTTTTTTTTTTTGGGGGGGGAACCGGGGATATGAACTCAGGCCCTTGCACTTGCCAGGGAAGTGCTTATTCCACTGAGCCATCTCCCCGGCCCTTCTTTTGAGTTCTTAAACTAGGGAGACTATATAATATTTACATGTGTCTTGTTTATTTCACTTATATCTTCAAGTGGCATCCACTAAATATGAAGGCTTTGAGTTTATCATTCTTTATAGCTGAGTAATACTCCATTGTGTAAAGATACCACATCTTTTTCAACCATTCCTCATGTGATGGACATCTTGGTTGTTTCCAAGATTCTGCTATTACAAACTGTGCTGCTATAAACATAGCAAATTTTGTCTTTAAATGCATTTTTCCTTGATTGCCTACCAAAAAGCTCTAGAAACAATGACTGATCTACCAGTAATAAGCAAACTTTATATGCAGACTTGGGCTTTATATTTGTTCATTAAAAGAAATTTGGGCTCTTGGAAAAAGGATAGATTTGAGGTCTGAGATAGGAAATGAACAAGATAAATCTAAAACACACTAACACTCTAGATAAGAAAAGTTTAAGTAAAATTAGGCTCATGCCCAATCTGCATATAAAGGTTGCTCATTACTGGTAGATCAGTCATTGTTTCTAGACCTTTTTGGTAGCCAATCAAAGAAAAATACATTTAGAGACAAAATTTGAGACTACAGAATTGAGTCACCTTTGCATTTCATTGATATTTCTTTTCTTTTACACTGAGACTTTTGAATTTCTCATTGGCACAGACAGGGAAGATGCACTTTATTTTTTATTTATTTTTTATGTATTTAGTACAAGGTCTACAGGGTCACACTATAGTGATCAGACTCATAATGAATTTCCTGCCTCCTAAGCACTGGGATTACAAGTGCATGTCACCATGCCCAGTCTCAGTCACTGTCTCAGTGCATTCAGGGGTCAGGACCAGAACAGCACACCAGTGATCAAACCCTGGTTCCTGTATGTGCCTAAGCAGGCGCTTTAATCTGCTGAGCTATCTGGCCAGCCCTTAGGGAAGATAGACTTTAAATAGTGTTTCTCAGAGTTGTATTCATTGTTGCCCCTTTCTCAACTGGCTTTGTACATAATTTTACTAATATGCCCCACCATAAAATTGTGATATCATATATATTATATGTCTGTTTCATATATATTTGAACATAACAAGTTCCAAAAGACCTTTCTTTTGCCAAGAATCATTTTATCACCCTCTTGGAGGTGAAAATCTTATACACAATACAAACTTTAGAATATCCTACAGCTATTAATTTGCTTTTCCATTGCGTTAATTTTTCCTTTTATTGAAATGGAAATCACAACGTTCACAGAACATAGTGACTGCATTCATCATGGGGAACTGGTACATGGATATAACAAATCTTCATTATTTTATCTCTCTCTCTCTCTCTCGCCCTCCCTCTCCTTCTTCCTCTCTCTCTCTCTCTCCTTCCATTGATTGCTCCCCTTCACAAAAAATATATATCTCTTTGTTTCCTATTATTTATATTTTATTTTGCTGTTTATTTATAAAAGGTTTCTCATATAAGAGAAATCATGCAATAATTTGACTTGATTCACACAAAAATACTATAACTACTCCTATTGATATGATCAGTGAAAATAATTTAAACATTTTACGTGTGCTAACCCTTGCTTCTTTCATTTGTCTCTATTATACTCTACCTAAAATACCTGTTTATATAACCAAAACATACGGTTTCCATTTTTGCTTTCATTTTAGAATTAACTTAGAAATAACTCCTTTGTTAATGCTCACCATAAATCTATATGTTGACATCTGTTTAGAGAAGTATAATTTTGGTTGTCTAAAGCTCATTTTCCATTCTTTTCCTGTCTAAGAATTTTGGAAATAGTAGTCTTTTAATTCCTACATACCATTAAGAATTTGTGCTTTCTTATATAAGCACATGCTTTGCTAATATAAAATTTTAGCTACGATCTTATTTCTCTGAAAAAATATCTTATTTCACGGAATATCTTTAAAAGATTCATCCATTTTTTTATGGTATGATCACTGCTATTGAAATTTTTGGTGGTAGTCTGATTCCATTTGTCTATCAACCATACTCTTTTTTACCAAAGTTTCTGAAACATTATTTTGCTTTTAAAGCTAAGGAATTACTAAAATATATTCCTGGTATTTGCATTTAGGGAAAATATTCTCATGTATACAAATGAGTGCTTCTTCAAAATGAGTCAAATGGAATTCCTAGTTTTAAATTTTTTCAAGATCTCCAGATTAGTTTCTGTAGTATTTGCCCTAGTTTATGTACCCCCCCCCCAACCTTATAGAAATGTACCTTTTCCCATTGCAGCCTCTCCAGCATTTGGTATTATTTGATTTTTTGATGGTGGTCATTCTTTCTCAGGAGTAAAATGGAATCTCAGTGATCTTTAACTTGCATTTCTCATCCAAATCTTGTGTTGCTCCTGTGTTTATTGGCCATTTGTACTTCTTCTGTGAAGTTTCTGTTTACTTCATTTGCCCATGTTTGATTGGATATTTTATTCTGTGAAGGTCTAAAGTTTTTAATTCTTTGTAAATTTTATATAAGAGTCCTCTGAAGAATACTGGCAAAAAGTTATTTTCCATTCTGCAGGTTGTCTTTTTACCCTGTGAGCTGTTTTAACAGGAGCTCCGTATAATTTATTTTTATTTTAATTTCAATTATTTAAGTTTATACTTTTCTATGTATTCCAATATCCTTCACATTTGCTAATTTCTTTAGTTATAGTCAATTCTGTTAAATTTCAAATACCATAATTTATATAACTATAATCCTTATTAATGGCTATTTGGGTTATGTCCAGTTCTTTGTAATAATAAATAACACATAATGCTTTCCTTCTGAATTATACCCTTAAAAGAAGTACCCACAAGGAAGACTATTTAGTGAAAAGGTATGAACATTTTTATGGTTCTTGTTAAAACAATGCCAGGTTATTCATCAAATTGGAACATTTTAATGCTATTAATAATACACAAATGTTTCAGTTTTCCCTACATTCCTGCCACTCCGTTAATAATGCTCCCTTATTGTAAAAATTTTAGTGGTATATCCTGAAATGTTACCTTTGCTTGATTTTATTCTTCAGTGACTATTGGCAAGAATGTACACAGTTTGCATTGTTACCATACTAATGGTTTGCCACCTTATGAATAATTCTTCATTTTCTTTGGCCAATACCCATAGGGAACTTAATGTAAACTTGTGACAATACTTAATATATTTCGTAACTATATCTATCATAATATATATGATATATAATTTTCTGGTTTGCCATTTTTATTCCAATTTTGTTGCATTTTAGTTGTGCTTCTTTGGCATAATCACACCACTTATCATTTTTGTAGTTCATTTTTCTCCTTTAGTCAAACACTATCGCTCTCTTTATATTGAATAAGTACTCTATCTCTTCTTGAATTTTTACCTCAAAATTGTATTTTTGAAATATTGGACACTGTGTTATTGTGAGATATTGTATGATATGTAAGTTTGAAGGAATTTTTATGTAGTAATGTCAAATTATTTCAGTACCATTGTTTGGAAATGAACTCAACTCCTTTTTGTTACCTTGTTACATTTTTAGTTGGAAATGTGTTGAACTCCAATGCAAGCTGATTAAAGTTCAAAATCTTATTTTCTAGAGGGCATCTAACAAGATTCAAACAGGCTGCTAATTAGGCTACTTTTAGAAAAACAAAGACACTGTTCATGCTGGTTCATTTAGCAAATGGATAGTGACCATCTCTGAGCAAATGCACAAAAATAGCCCTTTATCCACTCATTAACTCCCCCTACTCTTCCTTCTGGACTTAACTCTTGTATGACAGAGGTAAGGAAGAAAGCACAAACAAGGGAGATTCTTGGAAAAGTCTATGAATCTCCCTTGTTTGTGCTTTCTTTATTTTTCTGAACTTAACTCTTCTATGACACAAGTAAGGAATCAGCACTGGTTGAAAGAGAGAATGCTTCAGAGGGCTTGGGGTGACAATCACACTTCAACACTCCTTAAATTAGGCAATAAATATGTTTCTGAAGTGTGAATTATGTCACTGTAAATTTTGCTGCTGCTTCCCACAGAATATATTCAAAATAAGTATTTTCCAAATGGTGTCATAGACAAGTAATTCTGTAAACTAAAATTTTGCTAAAATAAATATATTAGGCATGTTCTAGAATCATCTGTGAGTTTCTAAACACTTTTATTTCTTTGTGCCTCATCCTGAGGTTCTTTGTGCTTTAGTGGCTGAAATTTTAAAGATAACAAAATCAGGGAAAGAAGGTAGGTAAGAATGTGCAAAGTTTTATAAAACCCCACAAAATAATGTTATACCTGCCCTCAATCTCCCACACTAAAAACCCCTGAAGCAAAGTAATGTTATACCTGCCCTCAATCTCCCACACTAAAAACCCCTGAAGCAGTGACGATGTTTTATAGGTGTAGAAATCTTCCTTTATTAGATTTTCTTAAAGTAGAAACCATTGGTGGCATACACAGCTAACCACCCCTTCTGGCATGCCAAAGGACGTAGATAGACTACTACGAAGAGAGTCATCAACAATTTTTATTAAATCTTCAAAAGTGCATTTCCATAAGAAAGTTTTGTGCATGTAGCAATCTTTGCTCTGTAGTTTAACTAAACTAGCATACTTTTGAGTTTTAGCGAGTTTCAATAAAGTGAGTCTATTATATTGTTCTCCTTGCAAAAACCACAAAGCATGACAAAATCTCACAAAAAGTAAAACATACTGTATTTCTTTTATTTTTTTCTTTACGTATTTTTAGGGAAAGGTCTACATGGTATTCAGGGTCTCATTACTAGATCAGACTGGTAGTGATCCATCTGTTTGTAACCTCCTAAGAGCTGGGATTATAGGCGCACACCATCACACCTAGTCTCAACATACTCTATTTCTATTTGCACAATACTTAATATTATGCAATCTCCTCAAGGTTCATTCATGTTGTAGCATCAATAGTCATTTCCTTCTTTTTAAAGATTGAATATTATTCCACTGAATATTATTCCCTTTTTGAAATTTTAGTCATTATGAATAATACTACCATGAATGTAAGCATATAAATATCTGTTGAAGTTCCTGCTCTGAATTTCTTTTATATATATATCCAGAAACAGCAATACTGGATATCTGGTATTTCTATGATTAATTATAAGAAATTACCATACTATTCTCCATGATTTAAGATTTTACAATCTACCCAACAGCAAATTAGGGTCTGAATTTGTCCATCTCCTCATCAGCCTTATAATTTTCTTTCACTGTTTTCTTTTTTCATTTAATGTGTGAGATAATATTTCATTCTTTTAATTTGCATTTCTTTAGTTACTGATAATGCTGAGCATATTTTCATATTGGCCATTTTGTATATCTTTAGAAAAGGATCTGTTTAAGTCCTTTTCCCATTTTATTCAGATTATTTTTGTGTTTTCAAGCTGTATAGTTTTATAAAATAGGTATTCTATTAATCCCTTACCAGATAAATGATTTGAAAATATTTTCACTTGTTCCATAGGTTGCCTTTTCATCCTTCCAAGTGTGATTTTTGTTGCACATATTTCAATTTTGATGTAGTACAGCTTATCTATATTTTATTCTTATTAACCTGGGCTTTCAATGTTACAGCAAAGAAGTCATTTCCAAATCCAATATCGTGAATTTTCACCCTATGTTTTCTTCTAAGACTTTATCTTGTAGATCTTTCATTAAGGCTTTGGTTCACTTTAAGTTAATACACATATGTAGTATAAGTAAAAGGTCTACATTCATTCTTTTTCATGAAAATAGCCAATCTATTAGACACAATTTGTTGTACGCAGACAACCATATGTTTTATGCTTTACCTTTAACCAGCCTAGTGGGATAATTCAGGAATTATCAGTTTTAGTTTTGAGAGTTTTCTGTCTTTCTAGAGCTATCTTCTCTCTTGGTGTTCTGGGCCATGGATTCATACTTGATGTTCTTATTGGATGTTTCATACTCACTGTCCATGGTAGTCTTTCAAGCATAACTGCTTGTCCTTCCCCTTCTTGTGCCTCAGCAAATATTATAGGTGTGAATTAGTAGGCTTTTTCTTCAATTTCTATCCTTCCACATTAAACTTTTAAACTTTTTAAATGAGAAATTTGTTTCAAAGGTATCAAGCCCAAAGACAAATAAATCAAATCATAGCTTGTCTGGTTTAGCAGGTGCAGGAGATATGTATCTGCATCTATATAACTCCCTTCCCACTCCATCTCCACCATCTGTGTTAGTCTCACAGGTATTTCCTCAAACTCACAGAGCTCCACATAACCCAATTTGCTTTCTCTTTCTTCCTTTCCAGTAACTCTAAAATTACTTACGGTATTTTCTCTGTTATCTTCAGTTTAATACTTTCTAAGTCAAATTAATGAGATTGAATCATTCCTGTGTTTTGACTTAAGTATGTATATGGCTTAGCAGGTGTAAATAGCCCTACAAAGGTAAGAAGGTAATTTAAGGGGTCACAACAGCTGCTTGAAAATACATTTTAGACTTTTCCAACTCTATTTTAATCATGCATCCTTCTGTACTTACAAAGATTTCTAAGCAAAACAAGACTTTTAAATAATTTCTGTTTAAATTACTTAAAATTGACAAAATCCTTCATCCTGCAGAATAGTCACGGTGTGATAGATGTTCAATGATAATAAAATGGGCTCTACTATTTCTACTGTACTCCATTTCCATAGCTGTATTTTGTGCATAGGGAGTATAAAGTTCAATTTATGCACAGATTTGTTTATTCAAATACTAATTGTTATCGAAATTTCCAGATTTAATTAAAATGCTAATTAAACCAATTAAACAAAAGTTCAGTGAAAAAGGTCAGTTGTTTTTGCAGAAAAGTTAAAGTATACTTCAAAAATGTTTTATGAATTCAAGTCACTGTTAAATTAGATATAGATAAGACGTATGTGGAATAACAGGAGAATAGTAGAATCCTAGAAAGATTACTAACAAACTGCAATGTAGTATCATAATTCAATTCATTATCCATTTTAAAGAAACAAAAACAATGTTAGATAAGATATGATTAATTCAAGGGAAAGAATTCTCAACCTTATATTAAATACTAGCGACAAATGATGCACATATCTAATTTTAAATTAAAGCAATTTTAATATTTTTATGGAAATTATAAATTATGCTAATAAAAATACACCTACATACACTATATTCAAACTGATGGAAACAAAAAAGAAGGTCTTTAAGAGGAAAGTGAAATGTAATATATAGAAGAATATTAATACAAAAGATACTTGAATTCCCAAGAGAAACTATAAAGGCCAGAAGACAGAAAGTACATGTTTAAAGTGATAAAGGAAAAAATAAATCCCTTAAAAGTTCAATATCCAAAAACTGTATTTCAAAAATAACAGCATAGTGTGTGATGTCAATATGATGGTGAGACACAAACCTCTGACATTTCTTTCTCTCATGGAGAAACAATGACAGCACTGATATTGCAATCAATTCCTCATGAGAACTCTGGAAATGAATGTGAAGGCATTTACACCCAAAGATTGTTAAACCAGCAACATTAGAACTGGGAGTAAAATTGGAGATGCCTCATCTATAATCTAAACTCACAGGAAAAAGTCAGCATGAGAGCAAGTACGTTTGCAGCCTTCATTTTCTCCTTAAGAAGAGAACTGGGCCAAACATACAATGCCTCATCTTTTTGAGGTGGTGCCTAAGGAACTGGCCTCTAGCCCACCTCTCTGAGAATATTTAAAATCTTAACAAACAGGAGAGCCTTAGTGTTGTAGAAAATAAAGGCAGCTGTTTGAACTAGGATGACTGCACTGATCACAGCTATTGAACTAGGATCAATGTAAAATAAGCATAAGAGAAACATGAGTTACCCCCTTCACTCGCGGATAAAAACAGTGAGACTGTACATCAAACATTCTAGTTTTCTAGACATTGCTTGAGGGTCACAGTAAACAAAGATTGTGATTTGAACTAGCAAACAGATTTGAGAGTCTGCAGGAAGCTCTAGCCAAGTTGTTTCATGTTTATTTTTTATTTTTTTATTTTTATTGAAGAACAAATAGCAATGAGACAGTTTCAAGACAAACTAACAAGACAGACTCGACAAATCAATACATTGCAAAATGTTTTCGTAATGTTTTGGTACCATACAAGGTGCATACATGGTATTAGACTTACAGACATTATTATAGCAGATGTCTCTAATCAGTGAATGAAGAGTGTAGCTATATACTTATCTTAATTTTTATAGCTGAATTGCATCACAGATTCAATAATTAATGCTTGTTATCTCCCTAGTGTTTGCCCATAGCACTAGAAGCCAACATAATATCTTGTCCAACCACTATTAGTGCAAATCTTGCTTCTCATAGAATTATGCAGAAGCACGGCATATTTATCCTAAATTCTTCCTTTGTATACCCCTTTTCTTTTGTCTAGACCTGTCAAAGATGAGCATTCCATTGTCATTAAACCAATGTAGGTGCCTGAACTCGGCGACACAATCCAGCACAGTGCAGCATTCCACAATAATAGTGAGTTATCTGAAGAAGTTGTTGACCGTAGCCATTTACAGCTCAACTTATTATTATGGCCCCACATTGTGTACCTCATTTTTATACTTATCTGCTGGATGGTTAAGACAGAGATAGATCAAGACCTATATACCAACACATGTACTTTATGTTTTTTATGAGGTCAGTGAAGTCCCCTCAGGGGACTTGTAATCCTGTACCTTATTCTGTAGATCCTTTGTCTGTGTCATCCATGTGGATGAGTCACTGCCAATGCTTGACCAGTTTGCTCTCTCTGAGAGCCTGAGAGAAAGTTTTCTCTCCATATGACTCTCCCCAGGCACACTATAAAACTTTGATCTCTTTCTTCTGTGGTTCCATAATCTCCTTGTTCAGAAAATTTGGGGCTCAACTGAGTTTCATGATGTTACACTACAGGTTCTCCTGTGCCCTGAGTCTTTGCTGACCTTGAAAGGCTAGGGCCAATATGTTGGCTGGCCTTGCGGTTCTTCTATTTCTCCAACTTTGATCTATTAACTTAGGTTGTTAACCATCCAGAAGATAAAAAAAGGGGTATACAAAGGAAGAATCATGATGTGTGTGTATAAACAGTACAGTTAGGATAAATATGCCATGTTTCTGCATAATTCTATGAGAAGCAAGATTTGCACTAATAGTGGTTGGACAAGATATTATGTTGGCTTCTAGTACTATGGACAAACACTAGGGAGATAGCAAGGTAGAAAATATTACTTATTGAATCTGTGATGTAATTCAGCTATAAAAATTAAGATAAGTATATAGCTACATTCTCTTCATTCACTGATTAGAGACATCTGCTATAATAGTGCCTGTAAGTGTAATATCATATATGCACCTTGTACAACACCAAAACATTACAAAAACTTTTTGCAGTGTATTGATTTATCAAATCTGTCCTGTTAATTTGTCTTGAAACTCTCTCATTGCTATTTTTTCTTCAATAAAAATAATAATGAAAAATAAAATATCACTGCTGTACAAAATGAAAAAGAAAAACATATGGGATGCAAAGAAAAGTAGTACAGCAAAGCAAACTTATGCAATATATGCTTATATTGAAAAGAAATATCTTAAATAACCTAAATTTTCTCTTCAAGTAACTAAAAAAAAAAAAGAACAAGCTAAGCCGAAAGGTAGTGAAAGGACAGAAGCAATAAAGGTTATATATATATTTTTTTCTTTGCAGAACCAGGGATTGAACTCAGGCCCTTGCCCTTGCCAGAGAAGTGTTGATTCCACTGAGCCATCTCCCCAGCCCTAAAGGTTATATTATAACAGAAATAAAATAGAATCTAAAGTAGTAATCATGCACCTACATCATGCATGCTTCAGTGGGATGTTTGTATCATTGAAAGCTCTAAAAGCTTCATCAGCACTGGGCTAGAACAACCAATTAGCTTAAGTTTTTTTTTTTTTAAAGATAAACAAAATTGAAAAAGCCTAAGAAATTGTGAAAGAATAAGCAATATTAAAAACCATTAGCTAGACCAAAAAAAAGAGAGCTTAGGTAAATAATTCCAGAGATGAAAGAATACATACTAAAATTGATTCTTAGAAGTAAAAAGGATAATAAGACTGCTATGAACAATTTGGTAAATGTATGGAGCCCCCCCCCCAGTCCTTGTCTCAGTCCAAAAATTTTACATTTGTAATTCCAAAATACCTTACTGGAATTCCATTGAGTTAATTCCAATCTACCACTTCAGTGTAATACATGGCCAAAATAAAGACACTATGGCATATTTATAATTAAGAGGAGCCAAGTGGTCCTAAGTCTACCCATGGTGATGGTTATCCAGAGCAAAGGCTTGACCCAGGGCCAAATCTGTGTTTTACTCAGTTATGAAGGAAGAATGGCTTGAGGATGAATGACTGAGAATCATCTGAAGTGGGTGAGTACTGTGAGATCGCTAGTTAGGAGGCTTGCATTTACTTCTGTGATGAGCAGAGAGAAGGATATGCAGAAAAATTCATTTGCATTGTACTATTGAGATAGTATCTAATGTTTTGGGGTTCATTACTTCAGCTCTGTTGTCTAATCTTTCAAGCCTCAGGAAGTCATAGCCTCTGTCTCAAGGCTTGATCCCCGCTGAGTCACCCAGGTGGTCATCCACAGTAAACATATAAACAACTAAATAATTTGGAATAAGTAAATAAACTCCTGGAAACACACAACCCCCACTAAGACTGCATCATGAGGAAACAGAAAAAAGAAATAAATCTACAACTACAAAAGAAATTGAATCAGAATCTCAACCAAAGAAAGTCCAAGTCCAGCTGGCTTAAACAGTAAATTCTATCAAGTGTTTACAGATTAATTTATATTAATCCTTTTCAAACACTTCCAAAAATAACTGAAGAAGAGTGAACAATACCAAATTATTTTGAGTCAAGCATTATTCTGATACCAAAAGCCAGACAGAAACACAAAAATGAGAAAGCCATGAGCCAATAAAAATTCAAAAATATCCCCAACAAACTATTTGAATACTAAACTCCACTGCACGTTAAAAGACAATATACAATAACTTGTTGCTAAGATTCAAGGATAATTCAATGTATGAGAATGAAATAATGTGATACACTGAATTATCAGAATGAAGAATAGAAACTACATACTCATCTTGATAGATGCAGAACATTTCATTAATAGATATATACAATATATACATTTTCACCACTAGAAAAACTCCCAACGAAGGGACAGTGAAATAGCTCAGCAGACTAAGAGCCTGCTTAGGCAGAAACTGGGGTTCCATCCCCTGCACTACATGCTACAAAGGCCCAGCCCCAAGAGTGCTAACCGGGCTACCAAGACTGGGTGTAGTGACACATGCCTATAACCCCAGGACTGAGGAGGCTGAAAACAGGAGGATCACTATAAATCCGAGCTGCATAGTGATACCCTATACCAAATACATTTAAAAAAAACCCTCCCAACATGTGAGGAAGAGAAAGAAATATCCTCATACAACAAATGTCACACATCAAAAACCCAAGATCATATCATATTCAACAGTATAAAATGAAAGATTTCCTCTGCGATGAAGAGAAAAGGTAAAGTCACCTATTCTTGCCACTTGTATCTAATACACTTCTAAAAGTCCTAGCCAAACAATTAAGTAATAAGTACTTCAAAAAAAAACCATCAAAATTGGAAAAGAATATAACAAATTTAAGTGTGCACCATGATGTGTTGGTATTTGTCTACATTGTGAAACAATGACCACCACCTCATATAGCTATGGTGACATGAGGATACTTACATCAAATCAGTTAAAATCTCAAGCATACAATATAGTATTGTAAAACATTGCATAGTGTTCATTAGAATTCCAGAACATATTACTTCTATATAACTGAAATCTCATATTCTTTGAGTAACATTTGCTCCTTCTGTCACCACCACAACTTTTGTTATCACTAATAGAATCTCCATCTATTGACTCAATAGAATATTTTTCTCTTTATCAAACTTTAATTGTGTGATGTGATGCACAAATCCTTTTGAGTATTTCATGGAAATGTGATAACATTGCCATTAAACAGATTTATTGTTCACACTGCTACAGCTTTATGCAGTTGGTGTCTTTCTACAAACTTTTCAAGTTTTCCAAAGTTGACACATCCCCCTAATCTCATTTGAAATGAGAGATTCTTCTTTCCTTTTCTCCTCTTCCTTTGCAGGGGGAATCTCCTCCATAAGCTTTTGCTGTTTTTTTTTTTTGTTTGTTTGTTTGTTTTCATTTATTTTTATTTTATTGAAATACAAATGTCAATCAGACAGTTTCAAGAAACCTTAACCATACAGATTCGATGAATTAATACATTGCAAACTGTTTTCATAATGTTCTGGTATTGTACAAGGTGCATACATGATATTATATTTACAGATATTATTTTAGCAGATATCTCTTATCAGTGAATTAAGAGTGTAGCTGCTTACTTATCTTATTTTTTATACCTGAATTATATCAAAAATTCAATAATTATTTTCCTAGTGGATGACCGTAGTACTAGAAGCCGACATAATATCCTGTCCAACCACCATT
>PVKA01032511.1:0-25248 GCA_004027165.1 Ctenomys sociabilis
AGAGAGAGAGAGAGAGAGAGAGAGAGAGAGAGAGAGAGAGAGAGAGAGAGAGAGAGAGAAACTGCTCCAGTTCAGATGGCTTTTGAGGGTGGAGGCTGTTGGCACCCAAATCTCTCTCCTCTGGGTCCAGACTCAGGGTCTCCAGCCTCAGACCTCATTCTCGCTCCACTCACTCCATATGACCTGCCAGGCTATGGGTCTGTATCCCCATCCAGGCAAGGAGAGGACAGGCATTTGTCTCTAGATCTGATTTACCACCCAGGGCCGTTGCTTCTGATCCTGAGTTCAGGAGGCCCCTGGGCTAGTTTAGCAGCCTTGAAGCGATTCTCAGGCAGCTTGGGGGGACCCACTGTTCCTACAGTAGGGAAAGGGTGGAGAGATGGAAGGATGGCATGGAAGGATGGTGGCAGCTTCCTTCAGAAGAAACAGGTCCCCAGCCCCAGTTTGGAACACAAAGCCTAGGAGTACAGAGAGGGGGCCTGCCCTGAGCTAGCAATACAGAGAAGTGAAAGGAGAAGAGTTGGAGACCAATGGAGACATGGGGCTACACATGGTAGAAACATAAATCAGAGGAACAGACCTACAGACAGGCAGGCAGACAGACAGAAAGACAATGCAAAGACAGGTGGGTAGGGCAGGTGGATCAAGTAGAGGAGGAAGCAAAGGTAGGGATAGTATTCTGTTCTCTATGGATGAAGTCCTTGCTTTTCCCTGCAAGGTATCTAGGCTGAGGTTGTCTCCCTTCTGTCCACCAAACCTCCTCTGGATCTGGCATTCTCCTGGCCCCCATCGCAATTTCCTGCAGACCTCAGCTGCTTCTGGTAGGGTCTGTGGAGGAGAAAGCCTTCACAGGGCTTCACTAAAGTTAAATCAGGGGTGGATAAAGGTCATTACCAGTAGGAGGGTGTCTGTTTTACTTTTCTCTCATTGCTGGGCCAGCATCCAATCTTTTAAAAAAATTATTTATTTATTTATTTAGTGGGGGGTCTCACTATGCAGCTCAGACTCTTAATGATCCTCCTCTCTCAGCCTTCCCTGTCCTGGGATCATAGGTGGACAGCACAGCACACCCAGGATTCTAGGGCCAACAAGGCATGTAGTACCAGGGATCAAACTGGGTCCCTGTGCTTGCCAGGCAGGCACTGAACTGCTGAGCTGTATCTCTGGCCCCCTAATACCCCAAATTAAGGTTTATTTAGCTCATAGTTAGTGGAGATTTCAGTCCATACTCAGCTAGCTCCAATGCAGAGTGACATACGGCAGAGGACAGCTGTTCATGGTGGTGGAAAACAGCAGAGAGCAGAGGGAAGAGCAGCAGCTGGGGCAGCTGGCAAGCCTCTCTCCCTTCCTTATATTTGTATGCAGATTATCTGCCCCAGGGTGGGTATAGCACTCACACCTATAATCCCAACATTGAACTGTGAATTAATCACAAACTCTAGAAGCCACCCCATGACTGCAGAAGACTTTCATGGGACAGCTAGATACAAACCATAACAGTGTCATTACCAGGGTTGGGAAGAGCAAGGACACGAAAAATCCAAAGAAGCATTTCCTCATCTTTCTCTAGATTGGTCATTAACTCTGTATCTCAGTATTTAGGGAATGATCGAGAATCTCATAGGGATAGAAGTAGGAGGAAAGTAGTGTTGGAATGAAGGTGGAGATTCAAGGGACAGTTGTGCTTGGCAGGGTGTGGTGAGTAAATTATTGAGTGAGGTTGAGTGTATTTGGCTTGGTTTGAGTACAGGGGACTGAATAGTATGGTGTTAGGCCATGCTGGGATCGTTGGTTTGAATTGTTTGGCTGAATGAATGGATTTGGCTGAGTGTAGGAGAGTTGAATTGGTTTACCTTCAGATGATTTTAGTGTTGTGGTAATCAGTGCGTGCAAAGCAATAAACTTGATACAGGACACATAAGTTTATAGGAGAGTCTCATAATATTCACTCCAAAAGGCAAGTGCTGACAAGTGTAAGAAATCTGTCCATACTGGAGATCTGAAGAATTCAACTAAGAGCCTGGATCCCTCCCCTACCGGTGTCCGTTGTGAGTTCAAATCCAGAGGCACAGGAGTCTGGGATAGAAGGCTGGAAGTCTCCACAGAAAGCCCAGGAACCAGTGCTGAAGGCCAGAGAGCCTCACCGAGATCCAGGAGACAATGCCCAGGTGAAGGCGAAGACCCGAGCTCCTCCAAAGAGAAGGGCAGCCCAAAAGGGGAGGATCTGGTGATGGAAGATATTCCTGGCTGAGATCTAGCTCAGCAGCCTCTGCTCTTCCAAGGGTAGGAGGTAGGTGGGAGGTGTGACGATGTTTGGAGCTGCTGGCAGTGCCCATAGGTTAACCACAAGGGAGGCCTCCAGGATTGTGGAGTAAGGCCCCTCCAAGGGAAACTAGCAGCATGCATTCCTCCTGTTTTTCTCCTTTTATATCACATTGGCAATGCCTAGAACCACAGACTCAGTTCAGCTGGGCATTCCACTGAAATGGACCATTGTTTAAGCCACCACATAAAATTAAGCTGCTTGGGTTGTGTTGGGGTGGGTTGAAGTAGGTTGTGTTGCATAGAGCTGAGTTTGACCGAATTGTGTTAGCTTGGGTTTGGGTGGGGTGTTGTCTTAGTTACTCTTCTCTCATTGCTGGGACAAATACCCAACACCCAAAATGAAGGAAGAAAAAATTTATTTAACTCACAGTTACTGCAGATTTCAGTCCATACTCTGCTGGCTCCAAGGCAGAGGGGCACATGGCAGAGAGCATCAGTTCATGGCAGCAGAACAACAATGCCACAGAGAAAGTCCCTCTCTCTTATATTACATTCAGGATATCTGCCCCAGGGTGGGGTGTAGTACTCATACCCATAATCCCAGTAATAATAAAACCCATAATCCCAGTGGATCATGAGTTAATTTAACTGTAGAAGTCTCCACCCCATGACTACATGAGGCTTCGCGGGGACAACTAGACACAAACCATAACAGGTGTGTGGAAGTAAATTGATGTACGTTGATTTGAGTTTGGTTAGGAGGCTTGAGTCAGGTTGAACTGAGTTGAACTGGATTGGGTTGGGCTATATAAGACAGTTAAAAGACTCCAAGTAAACAGGAGTAAGAAAAATCCCAAGCCCTGGAGCCCTGTCTCAGGAATGTGGAGTGAGAGCCCAAAAGGGGAGGATCTGGTGATGGAAGATATTCCTGGCTGAGATCTAGGTAGATGTGTGAATTGGAGACACTCTGGTGTAGAATGACCTGTCTCAGGGTTATACTCCCATCGATAATGGAGGCTTTAACATGATTTTCATCTTGGCACCGGAAGAAGAGAATCGGAATCACATTGTATGCATGTGTGTGCTCACAAGTGTGAGTTTCTCTGTGTATGTGCACAATCTGAACAAATATCCATGGGGTGATTCTTAAATGTGTTCCAGTCTAGGCCTTATCCCAGATTAGAGTCAAGCTCCCTCAAATTTTTCTCTCCTGTAGGCAAGGAGTTGAGATTGGATGAATTTCAGGGCAGGAGGATTTTTTTAAAAGGTCAATGAAGGGAAAGAACAAAGGTCAGAGTTCTTCTCCTACCTTTTTTTTTTTTTTTTTTTTTCCGGAACCGGGGATTGAACTCAGGCCTTTGCACTTGCCAGGCAGGCGCTTGTTCTACTGAGCTATCTCACTGGCCCCTGTTCTTGTACCTTAACCAAACTCTTAGGTAGCAGCTCTTGAGGGAAAAGGAAATGTGGTGTTTATGGTGCACCTACTGTGTGGTATTTTCATATCCTGTGTTGTACTAAATCCTCAAATTTACTTGCCCCAAATGCTTCTGTGTTATACTAGCAAAACTGTGGTCCGAAGCATTTAAACAACAATGCCAAGGTCATAGAGCTGGTGTGATGTAAGCTCAGGCCTGTAAGTCCTGGTTCAGCCAGGAGGTGGAGGAAGACCAGAAGGTGGGGAAAGGAAAGGAGAGGGACGAAGAACCAGAGGGGATGGGTGATCTAAGGGTAGAAAGAGCACCAGAGAAGGTTGAGCTGGGGACAAGGAGGGTGAAAGTGTCAGAGAAGAGGTGGAGCCTAACCAGGAGCCTGTAGCTCATCACATTGTCTACAGAGGTCTCCAGTGGCCCACTGGGAGGCTGTCCAAGACCATTTAATGAGTATTTACAAGATGGGTAGAGTGGAGCAGGAAGGAGTCCCAGAGTAGTGTGCTCACTCCTGTCCCCTGAGTGCTGGGTGTTCTGAGGACATACCCAGTTCGTACCTAGCAGGCAGTGTGGAGTAATGTTGCTAGGATGGGGATCCTGGGGTGCTCAGAGCCGGAACCCCTCTCCTGAGACACTCAGTGGCTGTGGGCAGGAGCTGACCAGCTCTCACTCACCATGTTCCCTCTTGTGATCTTGTGGTCTCTGAAAGTGGCCCAGCTTCCTCCCCTTGAGCCTCCAAGACTGACTCAGACTCCCTGTGTGGGTGGCCCCAGGGCTTCTCACAGCTGGAGGTTGGGGACAGCTCTACCTTGTAGGCACGCTAAGAAGTGGGGATCCCTGCCACCAAGTAGGCCTGTGTGTGGCTCAGCTCACCTGCCTGCCTGTGTCTCCTCATGTGTATCAGAGCTGTAATATTTTCTCTCAGGGCAACAGAGAACATCAAATAAGACAACGAACGCAAAAGTGGGTGCCAACCTTAATGGGTTTACAACTTACAAACACACAGCCACACACATCTGGTTGTCAGCCATTCATCTAATGAATCCTGAGGCAGGGCTTTTCACACACCAAGCAGTGCAGTGCCCTAAGCATTTTAGAAGATTTTACTCATTTAATCCTTGTAATAACCCTATAAGGCTGGTACTAGCATTGCCCACTGTTTACTTTACACTTGTAGAAGTGAAGCATAGAAGGTTCAAGTAACTGAGCTGGGGTTTCAGTCTGGTCCTGTTTGAGTCTGGAGTGTTTCACTCATTCACTCAACAAACACTTGAAAAGTGCTTCCTCTATGCCCATGAGACGGGCCTAGAATAGCTCAGGTGGTCATGGTTCTCCACTGAGTTAGCTTCCAGAGGTGGATATGCAGGGGGGGGCACTTTTGGTTGTTGCTGTGATTGAGACTGCTCTTGTTTTCCTCATTGATCATTTCATCACCTGCTGTTGGCTCAATATTAGAACCCATTGAGGACTGAATGCCAAAACTTTCATGTGATAACAGAGAATGTATTATTCATTAGTTCAAGTCTCTTTCTCTTAAGAGAAAAAAAAAACAATAAAAACAATGATACAAAATTTCAAAACAATGTGAACATTTGTTTGCATGTTGAAACTAACTCTATATGCTATTATCTGTAGTCTGAGCAGCTACACTGAAGACAGCAAAGAGGAATACAGAAATCACAGTTGAATACCTCTTATCTTGTTCTTCTAAATGTATACTATTTCTAATGTCTTATCATTAATATTCTCCCTGTAAAATAAATTAATAATGTAAAAAAGGACAAGAAAAAATTAAAGTTTATTGAAAGAAAGCATTAATGTTTATTTGGTCAATTGTTCATACCTATATCTGTTAATTTGAACAACAGATTTGACAATGAAAATATGCAATCAGACAACCTTTGTTAAATTTTTATTCTTGCTTTGAAACTATATCATGTGCACTGTCACTTGTTATTCTGGTTTTGTCTTTGTTTCTTTTCTTTGTTTCTGCTTTTTTTTTTTTTTTTTTTTTTTTTTTTTTTTTTTTTTTTTTTTTTTTTTTTTTTTTTTTTTTTTTTTTTTTTTTTTTTTTTTTTTTTTTTTTTGTATTTTAGGGAAGGGTCTACAGGTCGTTCAGGATCTCACTACTAGATTGAACTTCTAATGATCTGCCTGTTTACAGCCTCCCAAGAGCTGGGATTACAGGTGCATGCCACCATGCCCAGTCTCAATCGCCATCTCAATGTGCCCCAGGGGCAGGGCCAGCACCGGCACGGCAGGTCTGGGGCTCGAACCTCCAGCCCCTGCACCTACTTGCAGGTGCTTTACTCTGCTGAGCTATTTGGCCTACCTGTTTTCTTTAAAAATGTATTTGTTGTTGCAGGGTCTCACTACGCAGCTCTGACTCGTAGCGATCCTCCTGTTTTCAGTCTCCCCAGCGCTGGGATTACAGGTGTGCACTTTACATCTGGACCCCGGTTGGCTCAGCCTGCTCTGGGGGCGGGGCTGGTGTGGCATGTGGTGCCCGGGATGGATCCTAGGTCCCTACGCTTGCCTAAGCTTGCCTAAGCAGGTGCTTTAGTCTGCTGAGCTGTCTCTCCAGCCCTCTGCTATTTGTTTTTACTTTTTAAAATTAAATTAAATAAAACCCAAAATTCATAAAAGGATAGTAGGAGAGTAAGAATGGTTAGTGCATGTTGTTATCTTTATAGTGCTTGCTCAGATTACAAAATATAGGAGTGGAAAATTAATTAAATGATACAAGTGCAAACCTTTCTTTTCAGTGAAGTGATAGAAATCAGCAGTGTAGCTGTCTTAACTAAAGATAGGGTGGCTGAGTGCGCCTGCATCTTCTAATTTGTCTCACTAATCCTCAGTCTATTTTTCCCCAGTACTATGCTGATTTTATTACAGTAGCCTTGTCATATAATTTTAAATAAGGGATTGTGTCTAATTTTCGGTAGGATCTTCTCATGAATGAGTGCTGGGATTTGTCAAAAAGCGTTCTCTGCATCTACTGAGATGATCATGTGACTTTTGTCTTTGGCTCTGTTGATGTGCTGTATTATATTTACAGATTTGCATATATTGAACCATTCCTGCATTCCTGGGTTGAATCTGCTTGGCTGTGATGTATAATCTTCTGGATGATTTGCTGCATTCTGTTTGTTAGTATTTTATTGAGGAATTTTGCATCTGTGTCCCTCCTGCCTTGCTTTTGCTGCCCAGAATTGCTTTCACTGTTTTATATCTTTTCTGGTTCCAAATGAATTTTAGGAATGTTTTCTCTAGTTCTGTGAGGTATACTAACGTATTTTAATAAGGATTGCATTGAGTCTGTAGAACACTTTGGGGAGTATGGCCATTTTCACTATGTTTGTTCTTCTTATCCATGAGCAAGGAAGATGTTTCTATTTTCTGATTTTCCTTTTTCTTCTATTTTCTGTTTTCAGAGTACTGTAATTTTCAATGTATTGACCATTTCCTTCCTTTGTTAGATTGATTCCTAAGTATTTTATTTTTGATGCTATTGTGAAAGACACGGTTTCCTTAATTTCTCTCTCAGTGACTTTGTTGTTCTTTTCTTGCACAGGAATTCTATTGATTTTTGAGCACTGATTTTGTATCCAGCTATGCTACTGAATCTAGAAGTCTCTTGGTGGAGTTTTGGGGTCTTCTTTGTAGACCATCATGCCATCTGCAAATAATGATAATTTCGCTTCTTCCTTTCCAACCGTCATTCCCTTTATTTGTCTCTCTTGTCTAATTGCTCTGGATAATGTTTTCAGAACTATATTGAATAGGAAAGTTGGTAGTGAACATCATTGTCTTGTTCCTTCTTATTTTATTTATTTATTTTTATTTTTTGCAAAACCAGGGATTGAACTCAGGCCTTTGCACTTGCCAGAGAAGTGTTTATTCCACTGAGCCATCTCCCTGGCCCCTCCTTCTTATTTTAGAGTAAAGAGTTTCAGTTTTTGTCCATCTAGTGTGATGTTGGCAGTTGGTTTCTCACAGATGGCTTTTATCAGATTGAGGTAAAGACCATCTATTCTAATTTTCTGCAGGATCTTCTCATGAATGAGTGCTGGAATTTGTCAAAAAGCATTCTCTGCATCTATTGAAACGATCATGTGATTTTTGTCTTTGGCTCTGTTGATGTGCTGTATTATATTTACAGATTTGCATGTATTGAACCATTCCTGCATTCCTGGGTTGAATCTGCTTGGCTGTGATGTATAATCTTCTGGATGATTTACTGCATTCTGTTTGCTAGTATTTTATTGAGGATTTTGCATCTGTATTCATTAGGAAGATTGGCCTGTAGCTCTCCTTTTTGGTTGGGTCTTTCTCTGGTTTTGGTATCATGGTAATGCTTGCCTCCAGGAATGAGTTAAGGAATATTGCTTCTATTTCAATTTCATGAAGGAGTTTGAGAAGTATTAGTATTAAATCTTCTCTAAAATTCTTATAGAATTCATCGGTGAATCCAACAGGACTGTGGCTTGTTTTTGTAAGTTTTTTATTACATTTCCAATATTTATTTATTTTATGGCAGAACCGGGGATTGAACTCAGGCCTTTGAGCTTGCCAGATCAATTTCATTTATTGATATTGGGTTGTTCAGAATTTTTATATCTTCTTTTTTTAAAAAAAATGTATTTTGTTGTTGCAGTGTCTCACTATGCAGCTCTGACTCTTGGTGCTCTTCCTGCTTTCAGCCTCCCCAGTGCTGGGATCACAGTCCTACTCCATGCCCCGGACTCTGGCCCACTTAGCCCACCCTGGGGACAGGGCTGGTGAGGCATGTGGTGCCAGGGATGCCTGCACTTGCCTAAGCTTGTCTAAGCAAGGTGCTTTACTCCACTGAGCTACCCTGCTGGCCCCTATATCTTCTTGACTTAGTTCTGGTAATCTACATATATCTAGGAATCTGTCCATTTATTTTGTGTTTTCCACCCTATAAGAATAAAGCAGGTATTTATAGCCTTCTGAATTTCTACAGGATCTATAGTAATTTGATCTTTTTCATTCCCCAATGCACGAATTTGAGTCTTTTCTTTCTGTTTTGACAAGGTTGGGTATGGTTTATTAATTTTATTTATTCTTTCAAAGAACTAACTCTTCTTTCAAGGAACTCTTAGTAGAAAACACCTGCTAAGTCCTTTCTTTCATAGATTTTGTTCTGTTCTGATATTTATTTACTGACTTTTTTTTTTATCTAGTTGACTTGCTTCTTTGTGACAGTGGGCTATTAAGATCTCCCATTACAATTGTTTTTGCTTATATAATTTTTTATGTCAATTAATAATTGTCTTATATAATTGGGTGCCCTTATATTTGGTACATGCATATTTATGATTGTTACCTCTTCCTCTTGAATTTTTCCCCTAACAAGCATGTGCGACTATCTTTATCTCTTTTGATCATTCTCAGTTTGAAATTCACATTGGCTATAAACAGAATAACTACCCATTGTTTTCTGGGTGCCTGTTGCATGGGAGATTGTTTTACATGTTTCAGCTTTCAGTCTATGAATTTCTTTTTGAGTTAAATGTGTTTCTTGTATAAAGAATATTTTTGGATCTTGTTTCTTGATCCATTCTGCAAGTCTGTTTATTTTGATTGATAAATTGAAATCATTTACGATGATCATTATGACTGATACATATTGGCTTATCTTTGTCATGATATATTCTTGCTGTTGGGTCTCTCCTTTGGCCCTTGGTTTAATTGATTGCCCTATATGTGGGTTACTGTTGTCTTATTGCTGAAACAAAATAACTGACACTCAGAATTCAGGAAGGGATGCCTGCACTTGCCTAAGCTTGTCTAAGCAAGGTGCTTTAGTCCACTGAGCTATCCTGATGGCCCCTATATCTTCTTGACTTAGTTCTGGTAATCTACATTACCAGATTTATTTAGCTCACAATTAGTGGAAGTTTCAATCTATAATCAGCTGTCTCCAAGGCAGGGTGGCATGGCACCGGGGCAACACTTCAGGGAGGCGGAGGACAGCAAAAGCACCGAGAGAACAAGGAGAGAACAACCTCCTTTTCTGCTATGCTTGGTAAGCAGGGCTGCTCCTCTCCTTTCTTGGCCCCCAGCGGGGAGTGTAGGACTCACACGTCTCTTTGCCCTCCTCTTGCACAGGATGAGGTTTAGTTAAACTTCTAAACTTCTCAAGATGAAACAATGTACCAACCACTACCTCCTGACCGGGACTTTGTTTCTGTTGCTGTTTTTGAAATTGTATTCATTTTTGTCTCTTTCTAGAATATCTTCCTAGGCTTGATTTGGTGGTCATGAATTTCTTCCATTGTTCTTTGTCATGGCAGTATTTTATTTCTCCATTAATTATGAAAGGCAGCTTTGCAGGTTACATGAATCTGGGTTGGAAGTTGTTTTCTTTCAGGACTTGAAGTACTTCACGCCATACTCTTCTTGACTTGAGGGTTTGTGTTGCGAAGTCTGCTGTGATTCTGATGGGCTGTCCTTTATAGGTGATCTGCTTCTTTGTCTCTAAGAGCTTTTCATATTCTCTTCTTGTGCCAAATTTGTGGAATCTTGATTATTATATGTCTTAGTGTAGTTTTATTTTGGTCATGGCTCTTTGGGGTTCTATGTGCTTCATTTATTTATATGTCAAATTTTTATACATGCTTGGGAAGGTTTCTGCCATTATTTCTGTGAAGAATTTTTTTTAATGGCATTTGTGCTCTCTCAAGATTTCTTCTTGACCCCGACCAATCTTATGTCATTCTTCTTTACTTCATCTTCTGTCTGTGGATTGATTTTGCACGGTCTCTTGCTTTAAAAAAAAATCTTTTATTTATTTACTTGGTTTAGGGTCTCGCTATGCAGCTCAGACTCATAGTTGATTCTACTGTCTCAGCCTCCCTAGTGCCAGGATTGCAGGTGTGCACCACCATGTGGCTGGCTCAGAGCTTGGGGCTGGCATGAAGTACCAGGAAACCAACCTGGGTCCCTGAGCTGGCTAGGCAGGCTCGTAGCCCACCAAGCTACCTCCCAGCCCCTCTTGCTATTCTTTTTTTGTGTGTGGCCAGCTCTCTGCCCTGGGGGCAGAGCTGGTGCAACATATGGTACTGGGGATTAAACTACAGTCCCTTTGCTTGCCTAAGCTTGCCTAAGCAGGCACTTTAGACCTCTGAGCTACCTCGCCAGCCCCCCTCTTGCTATTTTTAAGCTATCTTTCTTTTCATGATCACTAGCTGCAATTCTGTCTTCAAGATCTGATATTCCATCTTTCTGTCTGTTGCATATACTTTCAGTGGAGGTCTTAATCGCTTAGATTTATGTTTTGATCTGTTTCATGGATTCCATTTCATTCTTACATTGGGCGTATATGTTTCTATCGTTTTCTTTTTTTAATGTTTGATTTATTTTATTTTTGTTTTATTGAAGTACAAATATCAATGAGACAGTTTTAAGACACCTTGACAAGATGGATTTGATAAATTAATACACTGCAAACTGTTTTCATAATGTTTTTGTATTGTACAAGGTGCATACATGATACTATACTTACAGACATTATTATAGCATATGTCTCTTAACAGTAAATTAAGAGAGTGTAGCTGTTTGTGCATCTTATTTTTTTATACCTGAATTACATCAAAGATTCAATAATTAATACTTTCTACCTTGTTATTTTCCTAGTGGTTGTCCATAGTACTAGAAGCCGACATAATATCCTGTCCAACCACCATTAGTGCAAATCTTGCCTCTCATAGAATTATGTAGAAGCACAGCGTTATCTATCCCAACTGTGCTGTCCATACACACACATCATGATTCTTCCTTTCTATACCCCTTCCTTTGTCTACACCTGTCAAAGATGGGCACTCCATTGTCATTCAGCTAATTTAGGTGCCTGAACTCAACGACACAATCCAACACAGTCCAGCATTCCACAACAATAGTGAGTTATCTGAAGAAGTTGTGGAACATAGCCATTTACAGCTCAACTTATTATTATGGCCCCACAGTGTATACCTCATTTTTATACTTTTCTGTTGGATGGTTAAGACCTAAATAGAGCAAGACCTATATACCAACACATGTACTTTTTGTTGCTTATGGGGTCAGTGAAGTCCCCTCAGGGTTTATCATGTAGTCCTGTACCTTATTCTATAGATCCTCTGTTTGTGTCATCCATGTGGATGAGTCATGGCCAATGCTTGACCAGTTTGCTCTCTGTGAGAGCCTGAGAGAAAGTTTTCTCTCCATGTGACTCTCCCCAAGCACACTGTAGGACTTCAATCTCTTTCCTCTGTAGCTCCATAATCTCCTTGTTCAAATAAATAATTTTATGCTGTACCTCAAATTTCTAGAAGAAGAAAACCAAGTCAAGCCTAAAGCCCAAAGAAGGCAGGAAATTATAAAGATCAGAGAAGAAATAAATACAATGGAGATGAAGAAAACAATACAAAAAATTAATGAATCCAAGAGTTGGTTCTTTGAAAGAATAAATAAAATTGATAAAGCCCTGGCCAACTTTATCACAGAAAGGAAAGAAAAAAATTTTAATTCATGCAATAAGGAATGAGAAGGACATAATCACTATAGACCCTATTGAGACTGAAAAGATCATCAATATCTACTTCTAAAATCTTTACTCTCACAGGATAGAAAACACAGAATAAGTGGACAGATACATATGAATTACCAAAGCTGAATCAAAAACATATAAAAATTCTGAATAACCCAATATCAGTTAATGAAATTGAAAAAGTAATAAAACATCTTCCAACAAAGAAAAGCTATGGTCATGATGGATTCACAGCTGAAATTTAGAGAAGATTTAATGCTAATACTTCTCAAATTCCTTCATGAAATTGAAATGGAAGCAATATTCCTTAACTCATTCCTAGAGGCAAGCATTACCATGATACCAAAACCAGAGAAAGACCCAACCAAAAAGGAGAACCTCAGGCCAATCTTCCTAATGAACACAGATGCAAAAATCCTCAATAAAATACTAGCAAACAGAATGCAGCAAATCATCCAGAAGATTATACATCACAACCAAGCAGATTCTGTAAATATAATAAGCAATCAACAGAGCCAAAGACAAAATCACATGGTCATCTCAATAGATGCAGAAAATGCTTTTTTGACAAATTCCAACACTCATTCATGAAAAGATCCTACCAAAAATTAGAATAGATGGTCTTTACCTCAATCTGATAAAAGCCATCTATGAGAAACCAACTGCCAATGTCACACTACATGGACAAAACTGAAGCCCTTTACTCTAAAATGAGAAGGAGCAAGACAATGATGTCAACATTCCTATTCAATATAGTTCTGAAAACATTATCCAGAGCAATTAGACAAGAGAGATAAATAAAAGGAATGACAGTTGGAAAGGAAGAAGTGAAATTATCATTATTTGCAGATGGCATGATGGTCTACAAAGAAGACCCCAAAACTCCACCAAGAGACTTCTAGATTTAGTAACTAAATTCATTAGCCTATCAGCATACAAAATGACCACCCAAAAATCAATAGCATTGCTATCTACCAACAATGAGTGCACCGAGACAAATTAGGAAACCATACCTTTCACAATAACTTCCAAAAAAATGAAATATTTAGAAATCAATCTCACATTGGAAGTAAAATTTTTATTTAGTGAAAAGTATACTACTTTGAAAAAGAGATCAAAGAGGACTTCAGAAAATGGAAAGATATTCCTTGCTCCTGAATAGGAAGAACCAACACCATGAAAATGACCATAATCTCAAAATTGTTATACAGATTCAATGCAATCCCTATTAAAATACCATTAGCATACTTCACAGATCTAGAGAAGACATTTCTAAAATTCATCAGGAGCCAGAAGAGAACTAGAATTTCAAAAGCAATCCTGGGCAACAAAGGAAGAGCAGGAGGCATCACAATGCCTGACTTCAAATTATATTACAAAGCTACTGTGATAAAATCAGCACAGTATTGGCAAAGGTACAGAGCTGAGGATCAATGGAGAAGATTAGAAGGTGCAGACACAACTACAAATACACTCAGCCATCTTATCTTTGGCAAAGGGGTCAAACATGTTCACTGAAGAAAGATAGCCTCTTTTTTTTTTTTTTTAAAGAAAGATACCTCTTTAATAAATGGTGCTGTAAAGACTGGTTTTCCACATGCCAAAGGTTAGAATTAGGCCCATGTTTTCACCATGCACTAAACTACAGTTAAAATGATCAAAAATTTAAATATTAAAACTGAAACACTGAATCTTTTGGAGGAGAAAGTAGGTAGAAATCTTAAAGATGTGGGTGTAGGTAGAGAGTTCATGAGCAAAAACAAACTGCATGGGAAATACTTCAACAATTTGGGTCTCATGTTTTCAAAAACTTTCCACACATCAAAAGAAATCCCGGGGGGCCGGGGAGATAGCTCAGTGGAATAAGTGCTTGCCTGACAAACACAAGGTCCTGAGTTCAATCCCTGGTATCCCAAAAAACAAAACAAAACAAAACAAAACAAAAGAAATCTCAACAGAGTAGGGATTAGGAAGAAAATTATACCCACTGTCCCTGAGTTTTGCCAGCCACTAAAGCCATGCATGCTGGTGCGCACCTACAATCCCAGTCCCTCAGACTAAGGACTTCTAACCTAGAACATATAAAGAATTAAAAAAACAGGCCCCCAAAATTCAAAGACCCAATCCATAAATGAGCATCTGAGATGAACATACACTTCTCAAAGGAAGAAATACAACTGACAAATAAATATATGGAAGAATGTTCTGTAATGGTCAATCAAGAGATGCAAAGTAAAACAATGCTGAGATTCCATCTCACCCCAGAAGGAATAGCTATCATCAAGAAGTCAACCAAGGGCCAGGGAGATAGCTTGGTGGTCTCAGTGCCTGCCTGGCAAGTGCAAGGAACCAAGTTTGATCCCTGGTACTACACTCCATGAAGGCCCTAGAGCCCTGGGCTTGCTATGCCAGCCACCAAAACTGTGCCTGGTGGTGCACACCTATAATTCAAGTGCTGGGGAGTCTGAGACAGGAGGATCACTAGGAGTCCAAGCTGTGTAGTGAGACCCTATACCAAATCATAAATAAATAATTAAAAAAAAAGCCAAGCAATAATAAGTGCTGGAGGGCTGTGGGGAAAAGGAACCCTTCTTCACTGTTGGTGGGAGTGCACTAATGCAACCACTATAGATTTAACCCAGCTATTTCCTTCTTGGGTATTTTTCCTAGATATGAGCTGAAAACATTATACCACAGTGATTTATGTGCACCCATGTTTATAGAAGCTCAGTTGGGAAAAAAATGGGTGAATCTTGGAAACAACCTAAATGTTTATCAAATGAGTACTGAATAAAAAAGATGTGGTAGTTTTACAAAATGGAATATTACTCAGCCATAAAAAGGATGAACTAGAGGCTTTTATAGGTAAACGGATGCAACTAGAGACCATACTGGTAAGTGAAATAAATCAGACCTGCATGTGCAAACATAGTATTGTCTCATTAGTGTAAGAACCTGAAAGAGTAAATAAAATCTGGAAGGTACAACAGATACTGTGAAGGGGAAAGAATCTTTTCAGTGGGAAGGGAAAAACTGGGATGAGGAAAAAAGATAAAAGAAAGAAGGAGAAGATATCTATATATTTATCTATATCTATCTATCATCTATCTATCTATCTATCTATCTGTGATATCTTGGATTATTGTATTGCTGATTTCTGCTCATCTGTTGAAAGGAACAGTTAATGCTTAAAAATGTTGTTTTCTTTTCTTTTTAATTTTTTGTAACTTTTTTTTTCTTTTACCATTTTGTATTCTCTTTAAAAATAAAAACAAAAATAAAATATTTTTTAAAATGCCAAAAGTCCTCGATTGAAAAATCATTCCAGGAGAGAGCACAGGCTTTGGTAACAGTCCAGGACTGGAATGGGTCCTAAGCCTCTCATTTTAAGACTGTGTGACCTGGACAAATTGCTTCACCTCTCTGAGCCTCAGCTCCCATCCCTGAAAACACAGTTGAAGGCACTTGGTACATGCAGTGCCCAGCAGTACTTGGCAGGCCTTGGTTCTCCAGAATACACAATATTTTCCTGTTCAAGCAAATGGCAGGAAGTACAGAGAAGCATGGCTCTGGCTCCCAGCATGCCTATGCACCCTTCTCTTTCTTTCTGGAGGGCTCAGAGGAAAATGCTCCAGGAGGCTGAAGCACAATGGGCTCTGGGCATGCAGGAGCTCTGTCACCAGCATGACCCTTGTCTCTCCATCCAGGCCAAGGCCGAAGCCCAGTAAACTTCCCTGAGATGTCAGCTGTGAGGCTGCTGACGAAAGCCACATGGCCTCTCTGGGTTCTGCTTCCTTGTCTGTCCAGAGGAGAGTGGAGCATGGCTCGGTTCCAGTTATCACTCACCACCCTGCATCCCTTCCCTCCTCTGTAGATAACTGCAGCCAGTTTTCCTTTTGGGGACATCCTGCTCTGTTCTTAGCCATGTGGGCACATAGTCTAGGACTAGCAGTCACAGCGAGGACATTCTATATTCCTGATCGTAACAGTTGGTTCAAGGACAGGCACGGGACAAGGCCAGAGCAATCAGAAATGTCCCATGTGTGTTCTTGGGGATGCTGGGAGACAGGCACTCTCTTTCCACAGGGGATTGGGCATGAGGACAGGGTAGATCTGACAGTTCCTGAGTCTCCAGAGGTGTCATCTTAGAGCACTTGACTAAGAGGAAACCAACATAAAGAAAAGAGAGAAAGAAGAAGAAGAAGAGGAGAAAGAGGAGGAGGAAGAGGAAGAAGAGGAGGAGGAAGAGGAAGAGGAGGAAGGAAACTGATACCTTGGTGCAGCCACACATGTCCCTGGATTTTCAGCTGGGGAGTTTATACCTCCTCTTCTCTTGCCCAAATCTGTCACTTGCATTGGGAACAACCTTGACGTATTCAGGGAATGAAAACAGCAGCATCAAAGGTTCCCATGAGGATTAAAGGAGACTATCGTGCAAACGAAGATATTTTTCCAAGCTGTGTATAGTTAAATGACAGTAAGTTATCAACAAGGCATTAAAGTAGGGACACACATTCCATGTGCAGCATGAGTCACTCCACGTCTATATTGGAAAGTGTCCAGAAAATGGGCAGTCACAGCTCTTGCCTGAAAACTGAAGGGATGTTTGAGAAAAATAATTTTTGTCTGTAAGTTTTCATTCAGGGGGTGCAAGTCTGCTGAGATGAGGTGCTCTTGCATAGGGGAACAATTACTATTCCTGTAACTCGTTCCAAGGCTGGTTGCTGTACAAGAAGCCACAGGACACAGAGAGAAGATGCCCTGTCTTGCTCTAAGCCTGTTTCTGTCACCTGCATGGGGCTGGGTTGGGCCACCTCTTGGGAGACTCTGGCTATGGCTTTCTGCGGTCCTGCCATCCCCAAGCCTTATCGCAGGACAGGGAAACCCTGCTCACCTCAGAGTCTGTAGGGTCTGATGATCCCTGAGTTCAGAGAACCACACGTCAGAAGCCTCACTTCAGCAGAGAAGACGCTTGCCTGGCCCCATCTCCATTTTTAGCTCCCTGTTCCTGGCCTGTCCATTCAAAAAATGCAAGTTGCCAATCTCCTGGGCAGCCAGAAGAGGGTGCTCGGGTCAGAGATGTATGTTCGGTGGTCTGCGGGGCTGCCTTTCCCTTGTAACCTTTTCCTGCTTGGAAAATGGGATTGAGGCTCAGACCTCAAGAGCATAGCAGGCTCTGAGGATACTGAGCAGGAAGTCAAGAGGAGAGGGCCGGGGGTCCTGGCAGCTTGATGGCAGTGCCTGGGCTGCTTGGCATGCCCCCTTCTTTGGTTTAAACTTTTTTATTTTTAAGGCATTTTTATATTCCACTTAATATATATATATATATATATATATATATATATATATATATATATATATCCATATCTTCTAAAGAGAATACAAAACAGTAAGGAAAAAGCCATTAGAAATGATATCAAACAACACAATAGGAATTTGATAACGGTTACTGTACTACACAGAGTTGTCTTCAAATAGATTGTTCAGATTACCAGATATAACCAGGCAAAATTGGGGAAAAAAAGAAAGTTAAAAAAAAAAACCTTACAAGAAATTAAAAAGGACAAGAAAGGGCCAGCCAAATAGCTCAGTGGATTAAAGCACCTGCAAGCAGGCCATGGGGGCCATGGGTTCTATTCCCCGGACCTGCCATGCCGGCCCCACCCCTGGGGTGCACTGAGAAGGCAACTGAGACTGGGCATGGTGGTGCATGTCTGTAATCCCAGCTCGTGGGAGGCTGTAAACAGGTGGATCACTATGAGTCTGATCTAGCAGTGAGACCACGAACACCCTGTAGACCCTTCCCTAAAAATAAAATAAAATAAAAAGGATAAGAAAGACAGAAAAAGTTTCAGTGAGATAGCTCTGTGGACTAAAACGCCTGCTTAGGCAAGCGCAGGAACCAAGATTCAATGGGGGCACCACACATTGTTGCAGCCCTGTCCCCAGGACAGGCTGAGCCAGCTAGAGACCGGGCATGGTGGCACACGTCTGTAATCCCAGCACTGGAGAGGCTGAAAACAGGAGGGTCACTGTGAGTCCCAGGTGAGCAGTGAGACTCTGTAACAACCAAATATGTTAGAAAGAAAGAAAGAAAGAAAGAAAGAAAGAAAGAAAGAAAGAAAGAAACTAAGAGAAAAATTAAGGAACAACAGCACCTCTGTAGAATGCAGAAATCAGCAATACAATTATCTAAGCCATCTTACACACTTTGGCTTAAATTTCCATGTTCTGGGTTTTTGTTACTTGCAGCCGCATGCACTGATTCCCCCAAGACGCTGCACTAGCGCTTACCCGCAGCCACTCTTAAATTCTAAGGGTCTAGAACTTGCCTCCTGCATTATCCCAGAACTGGATTAAAGTACATGATTTTCAGGCCTAACTATTCTACCATTAATGATCATTTCCCAAGGGCTTCCTGAGGACCAGGAATTGAGCTAAATCCCAGGAAATACACACTAGCATTTCCCTCACTTTAAAAGGGGAAACCAAGGCTCAGTGATGACAAGTGACCTGCTCAGAGTCACACTGCTAGAACACTGAAGCTGGCCTCCCACCCAGGGCACTCTGACCCTATGGCCCTGCTTCTCACATTCAGCACATCTACAAGCTTATCTAACAACAAGGGAGACGGGGGCCCAAGAAGGAACACAGCTTGACAATCACAACGATTCCAGGGGCTTCTATCACAAAACCAGCACATGACAGGGGCTCCAAATCCAGGCTTCAAATGATCATTACTGGTTAAATAATTATGATTGAAGATTATGCAGTTTAATCCAGTTCTGTTACTGGGGTCCTAAATCAGGTAGTGTGGGGCCTGTTCTAGACACTTAGAATTTAAGAGTGGCCGCAGGGGCCATGGGAGCTAGTGAAGTTTCTAAACAGAGTTAGGAATGTATGTTACATTTTGAAGGAATGCAATTCCTCTCTCTTCCACTTTGGAGGAAGAGGAAAAGGAGGAGGAGGAGGAGGAGGGGGAGGAGAAGGAAGAGGGGGAGGGGGCTGGTGATTTATAGCCCAGGGGCCTCCTGCCCCTCACCCAGGCTGTTGCTCTTTTCCTTGGTTCTTTGGTCACAGGCCACTGGGCCCCTGATCCCAGAAACTGATTGCCTGATGCTCTGCAGATTACACTGCTGGTGGGGGTGGGGAGGATGCCAGTTACATGACACTCGGCGGACTGTGCCAATCAGATGGCTCCAGGTACCACATGGTGAGGTCTGTGGGACAGGGGACCCCACAGTGGAAACTCCCCGGGTGAGCCCCTGGGGACTCTCCACTTAGCAAATTCCAGCATGTTTATCTTTTTGGGTTTTGGCCCATCCCTTCCAGGATTCGGATGTTTGTTTTAAAGATTCAGGCTTGGGGATCCAAGAGAGCCAGTGACAGGGTGTAGCAAGGAGTTACGTCTGTAATGTCGAAATCAAACAGAGCAGGACCCAAATCCCAGAGCCACCAGCTATAGCCTGTGGCCTTCAGCAAGTGGGTTGGCTTTCCTGTTTACAGAAATAAGGACCAAAAGAAAAAAATCTACCCATGTGGCTGTTTATAACGGTGCAGGCTTGAGGCCCTGAAAGCACTTAGCATCCTGCCTGCCCCTTAGAAAGCATCCAGCAGGGGCTCTAACATGCCCTCCTTCCATTTGTCTCCACAATCTAGGAAAATCTTTGAACCCCCTTTGCTAGTAGAGAGCCTGATAGCTTCTGTAGTGAGAACCCCAATAAGAAAGAGAAACAACATTTTGCTACTCAGTTCTTAGTGTCTCAGCTGGACTGGGTCACTTAACTGGACCACCTAACAGGGATTTCTCTTTTCTGTTAGTATAATTTTATCCCCCACCTCACCCAGTCCACTCATACTAGGGGTTAAAGCTAGGACCTTTACACTCAGACCCATCCCCAGCCTTTTTTATTTTATTTTGAGTCAAGGTCTCAGTAAGTTACCACCAAAGCGGGACTCAAGCTTCCTGTCCTCCTGCCCCAGCCTCCCTCCCCTGAGGATGCTGAGGTTACGTAGTATCCTCAGGCACACCTGGCCTGAGTCCACTCTTGAGCAAACCACTTCAGCTCTGGGCCTCAGTTGTTTTTTCCTGTGAATAGAGGTGACAATGTTGACTTCACACACGCATGTAACACATAATACTGGGGGGGCACAACAGTAGATAATAAATATTAACCATTATTATTACTGCCTTGATTGCTCAATGCCAGCTAGGTGCTGGGAAAGTACAGAGGAGTGGGAGGAGAACTTTCCATGCAACTTTCTCGCTCAGGTAGGAAATGCAAATGAGAGATGGTGAAGAATTAACTGGGAGCTCCCGCAAAGGCTGAGGATTCTCACACAGAGGGCCTCAGCAACCTTCGCCAAGGAGGAACTCTGAACTCTGTTTCACAGGTGGAAAACAGGTCCTCAAAAGGGCAGTTGGCTGCTGCGGGTCACATTAAGAGCTGGGGATGAGGATTTGGGGCTGGGATTTGCAGAAATGCTGGGCACCTGCCAAAGCTTTCCTGTCATCAGGCAGAGGTGGGGCTGGGCGGGGCTGGGTGGGGTGGAGCTGGTGAGTGACTCAGGTGAGTCCGCTCTGGGTTCCCAAGGAGCAGGTGGGGCCTTCGCAGAGCTGAGACCTTTCCAGGTCTGGGTCCTGGCTAGGGGGTTAGGAAGGCAAGTGAGTGGGGGTGGGGAGAAAAATGACCTCACCAGGGGCGTGGAGGGAAGCTGCCTTGGCTGGGAGGAGCTCAGGACCTGGGGTGGAGCTGAACTTGGGGAAGGTCAAGAAAATGAGGCAGACACCTGCACATTCATCACAGTGACAGGCTGGCAGTCCCTGGACCGTCACACTCACAGAAGGCCCGCCTCCTGTGTTCCATTATCCTCACAGGCACTCATTTCTTTATCCAAGCAAAACCAGCCTCACAGATGTGTTCCATGTGCCTGGGCCTGTGCTTGGCCTTGGGGATACTAGAACGACCAAGACATTCATAGCCCAATAAAGATAGGCAAGAGGGACAATGGGAGCCAGCCCTGCGGTGACAGGAGGCACTGGAGCTGCCTGCAGGAGAAGAGCTGGGGAGGCAGCGTCCCATCTCTTCTCCTGCAGGAGAAGAGGAGGCTTCCTGGGGACACCAGTGGGTGTGTGGAAGCTTACCTCCGCATCCACGCAGTTGGCTTTCCATTTATTTTTTTATCAGTGCACATGAGCTAAGCAGCAAAGAGAGATCATTTTATGTATCAGTACACACATGTCACGTATTTTGATTATTTTCAACCCTAGGACCCCTATCTCCCTTTCTTCTCTCTCGTTCTTACCTTGTCCTCTATCTCTTAACAGTCTACCTTCCAGTTTCCCCCATCTCTCATTTATCTTATTCATTCATTTATTGTTATTATTTTCAGATTTTTCCTATAATAGAAAACGTGTGGTTTCACTGTCGGCGTCTCAGGCTACCCCTGGCTTCAGAGCGGAGGGGCCAAGTGTGGTGACCTTGTGTGGCTCCTCTCCCAGGAATAGGGGCAAGGGCTAGCCTGCACCTCTCTTGCATATCCATATGTGCAGGGAATCTCCCCAGAGATGGGCCCAACGGGCTCCCCACCCCCACCCTCACCCCTCATATTCCCTCCAGCATCAAACCAGGAGCCTTCTGTGCTTTCAGCAATCTCCTTCCCCCAGCTCCAGAGCCCAGGACTCTGCAAGCCTTGCACACTGGCCGCCACTTCTCTGTCTCCTTCTTTCCCTGCTTCTCCCTCTGGGTCCAGGCCTGCATGGGGCATGGCACTGCAACATTGTCTGCTGTCCTAGGCTCTGACCTCTCCTTCCCTGTGCCCATCCTTCGTTAGATCCATCTTGGGATCCACAGTAGGCCACAGAGCCATGGTGAAGGTCCACTCACTCTAGGCCATGACGGGGTCTGATCAGCCTATTGTCCAAGAGGCCCACTGGCTTGGTTAAGGTCACACAGCATGTGACAAGTGAGACTCAAATTCAGTTCGGATACCAAGGCTTTCTTTCCTTCAATACCAGTGTCCCACATATTTGTTGTTTGAAGCACATGTGGGCTTGGGGATAGGTGTTGGCAGGAGATGCAGGCATGGTAGATTGATGGGCCCAGGGCCCAAGGGGAGGAAGGGTGGGAGGACCTGGGAATGGAGGATGGAAACTCCTTCCAGCTATGCTCTCCTTTGGGCATCACCTGCATCCAGCCCAGTCTTTGCCTTCACCCCACCCTCTGCTGGCTCATGTCTCGCTGTAGCCTTATCTGGGTCCTGGACTGAGTTGGTGGGGAAAGCTGAGGGCAGGCCCAGCACCCCCAGGGCCCCAGTCCCTCCCTGATCCTGCCCTGGTTTGCTCATCTCTCTAGAACAGATAGATGGTTTTTGTCCCAGCGTAGCCTGGGAAAGGCTTGGTGGGGAGGGGAGGGGCCAGCCGGCAGGTCTCATCTCTCCCACCTGGCTAGGCTCCTGCTCCACACCCAGAGACACCCAGAGAGCATCAAGGCTCTGCAACCTGGGAATCTGAGTTAGGGGATCTTGAGGAAAACTGTCTCCTGCTACCTGAATACTGCCTGCAGGCTGGATTTGTGTCTACGGCCTCACTGAATTTTACAGCCTCCTCGGGGAGGGTTTTGTTATTGTGCCCATTTTATGGACAAGCATAAAACGGACCAGAGAGGCTAGGGTGACCGCAGGCTGTGAGGTCTGTATTTGAACTCACGCCTCCTAGCTGGGAATCCTTGCTCTTCATTGCTGGCGGAGTCCAACCGTGGATGGCCAAGTCCTCCCCGCGGGATCTGAGAGTGGTCAGCTCCGCACCCCCTGCAGGCCAGGCTGGGCTGCTCGGGCTCTAACCTCTTTCTTCTCTGTGTGGCTGGGCGTTCCCTTCCAGTCTCAGTTCTGACCCCAGCGCTGGGTGTCCTTTCTGAGTCTCAGTGATCGAGGTACTAAATGGATACGTTTTTGGCACCGCCAGGCTTTAAACGGTGAAGTGCCTTAAGGGTCTTGGCTGCAAGCGGTCTACGCAGCAATCTTGGAATTAACACAAGTGTCTCGGCTAGGGCGGGAGTAGAGGAAGTGAGCGGGTGGCGGCGAGGTGACAGCTGGAGGGAGGGGAGGAGGTGGAGCCGCGGGATGGGTTGTGGGGCGGGCCGAGCCAGGGCAGTGTTAGAGCCGAAGCTGGGGGCCGGAGCCTTCCTCCAGCCCAGTCCAGTCAGCCGCTCCGCCCGGCACCATGAGCCGTGAGTCCGACCCTGAGGCCCGCTGCGCGCCCGGGAATGCGCGTGCCCTTCTTGGCCGGAGCTTTGAACGGGGAGCTCAGCCTCACCTCTCTCTCTTCCGCAGGGAGGAGTCTCTCGCTCCGGTTCCAGCTGCTCCTGCTGCTGCTGCTGCCGCCGGCGGTCCTGCCCGTGCAGCCTGGGGCGCCTGCACCGGGTAGGCTCCCCCTTCTGCGCCTATCCGAGCCGCGGGCCCCTGAGACTCACGAGGCTCACTTGCTTCTCTTCAAAGGGCCCAGCTTCCCCTTCTGCTTGTAGTGTCTGGGAGCGGAAAGGGGCCTGAGTTTGGTAGTGGTAGGGGGCTCCATGAAGACCCCAGGAGTGTGGCGGTGGTCAGGAAGCTACTGGTCCCCTTAGAGCCGACTGCAGACTGGGCTCTTGTGCCGCCGGGGGAGCAGGGACAGTTCCTTATCCCTCTACCTGCTCTGCGCTACCAGCTTTCCAGGCAGCCTCTGTCAGCCCCCTGACAGCCCCACAGTTTCCTGTGGGGACCTTGCGCAGGAAGCATCAGGCACCCGGGGGAAACTGGCCGGGCACAGTTCCCTCTTTGCTTTCCGGGGCTCCATCACGATTCTCAGTCCTAGTGGGAAAGTTTGCTTGCCCTGTGAAGATTCCAGGTTCACTAGATATTACAGGGAGGCAGGAGGCAGCGATGCAGCGACAGACAAGGGCTGCCTTTTCGGGGGGGGGGGGGCGCAAACCTTACCTGCGAGGTCTGCATGGAGCAAACAGGGAAACGGAGGCTCAGTAGTGCAGACACCCCCCACACGCCTACAGTATCTGTGGGCTCCGGAGCAGAACTCGGCTCTTTACTGAGTCTTCCCAGGAGCTCTCCTTACTCTACAGGCAGTGTGGTCTGAGGCCCTTCGGGGTTCATGGGCTGGGGTCTGATGAGGAAACTCAGGTCCTGTGCAGCACCCACCCTCCAACTTGTACCAGGTTGGGGGAAGAAATCCACTCACATGCATCCAACATCCCAAGCGTGTGTGTGTGTGTGTGTGTGTGTGTGTGTGTGTGTGCGCGCGCGCTCTCGCGCGCGCAAGCATGCGCATGCATGTGTAGCTGTCCACTAACCTAGCCCTGAAACCCATCCCTGTTTGAGTTCCCATTTCTCATCTCTAGCACAGGGCCAAGAGAGGATGGGAGACGCAAGAAGGAGGTCAGTGTTTCTGTTGCAAAGCTTTAGGACTAAGGTACTCAGAGGAAACAGCAGCAGTGGCATCTACATGGGCTGTGGATCAGACCATGCTTTGTGGAGGAGCAGATTTCAATGAGCGGCATTTGGGGAAGGAAAAGACAAGCGTGGAGGATACTCTAGGGGAAGGTTTGGGTTCAGCAGAAGTTTGATTTGTGGGAAGGGGAGGAGAAGACCTGTGGGGCCCGCGCTTTACAAAGGTGAGTTGTGGGTGTCTACTTCTTTGGTGCTTACAGCTTCTCTGCTGAGGAGATGTTAGACCCATTCTACAGAAGAGGTCATTGAGGCCCAGAGTGGGTGAGTCTGCTTGCCTGAGACCCCAGTGAGCTGATAGCACAACCATGGCTGATCTATTTTGTTGGTTCTTAATGAGCCTAGCATTTCCTTGGATGCTTATCTAGCTCATCGGGCCTCGGGGTGGGGGGGTAACCAGGCTCTGACCTGCCTGTCTTCCTTTGTGGCCTGTGCCTTCCTTGTGGGGGAGGAGACAGAGCCTGGCTGAGCCAGGGGACCCGTGGCTCTCAGGTTCTTCTATCTAGCCTT
>PVKA01032512.1:0-25239 GCA_004027165.1 Ctenomys sociabilis
TCTTGTTTTCTGTGTCTGTCCTCCACCCTTAGCTGTTCAGAGGTGCCCCTTTGCCATGCCACCCTGCCTCACAGCTCACTTTTTATGAAATGAAACTTTTTTTAAGGTTTATTTGTATCTTAACTTGGAGAGTGAAAAATAGAAGCAAAAACAGGACAAATGACATAAACGTGGTAACATACGAAACATATGTTACAGAATTTAACATGGAATGAAAGTTTTTTCTTGTTCCCTTTAGGTTTTTTCAATACCAGTGATTGAACACAGAACTGTGAGCTGACAGACAAATTCTTATTCTACTGTGCTGTCTCCCCATCCCTGGATTGAAACTTCTGTAAACCAAGTTTTATAAACCTTTCCTCCCATACCTTATGAGTACTGCATGTTAGCTCTCAGTAAGGAGAACAGTGGTTCTTTAGCTGTGCCCATGGAAGTTGAGGTTTACAGGCTGAGAGCTTGGTCAACCCACTTTCTCTACACTCATCTAGGATTTCAGAAACATTGAAATCACAGTTCTGCCCCTCAGATAGGTTCAACACTCGCTGCAGAGGTCAGCTTTGGGCCCAGACATGCGGAGACCAGGAACAATGTGGGAGGTGCAGACACACACATTCCAGCCACACCAGTGCCTGCTTGTGTGTTTAGTGTTAATCCGATTAGCATCATTTTGTTTCCAGGATAAAGTTTAGCACATGTGGCCCAGGAAGCCCAGGAAATGAGAGGCTGGAGAAGATTCGGTAGTGTTTGGGGAAAGAAAGGGAGATTCAGGAACTCCCTTCCATACCAGAATCTCATTCTGAGCATCACAAATGCACTGCATATGAAAATTGGTTTAGAAAAATATTTTCTTGCCTTCCTCACTCCCATGAACAGAAAAAGGAAACTTAAGGAAATTTTAGGCTCAGAGCCAGTCATTCAGATTTGTTCAACACACAATGGCTCATCCCAAGACACAACTGTGGGAGCTTGCACTTGACATGCAATGACCTCTTCGATTCCACATTTCAGATACAGAGACCAATGAAGCCAGGACCCAAACATGACCATGAACTCATAAGTCAGCATCCATGAATTTTTTCAGCCTGGATGTTGGTCTCGTCCCATCATTTCAATGTTTGAAGTGGTGATAAACCACCAAAACCTCTGTCTGGGTTATTTGCTAAGGTTTGTGCTGACTTATGAGACCAAAGCTGGTTAGATTTCTGGACCACCACAGGAGGGGGCAGGATGAAGAACTGGATTCGTGTATCTGTCCATCCTGCCGTAGTTACTATAAGGCTACCTATTCTAGAGTCTTAACCAGGTCCTAATTTCTGTCATAGGTCAGCTGCTAAATCCTCTGAAATTAGCCAAAATAGTTGGTACTATGATAGGAAACAAGGTTGAAAGTGTACAAATATTTAAAACAAACATCCTGCTCAGGATTCAGTGTTCTTACACAGGCATAGTAACTGCGACTATTATAATTTATTTATTTATAACGACTTACCTAAGTCACCCATGAGAAATGTAAGTGAAACCAGTATATCTTGGAGAAATTAATAGGGAGAACAGTATATAAAACCTTTAATCAGAAGTCAGCAGTGCTTGCAATCAGCACTAAGTCTTTGAAGAGCACTCAATGGCCAGGATGAAGCTGTTCCTAGAGTTTCAGTGTGGTATGAGTTCAGGAGGTGGACAATAGCTCACTGCATGACCCTCCAATCAAGAACTGAGCACTCAGGCAGGAATCACACTCCCACACTATGAGTGCCATTACATGAGAAGAGGCAATACAGACACATCAAATGTTTTGGTCAAAATGATGGGGGGAGGAATGTGGCAAAGCCTTTAAATGCTTTGTGTTTTACTAAACATAAGTTCATACTAAAGAAAATCTCTTATATCGATACACACAATCCTTTGTTCAAGCCATCCTTTATACAGCTGTGTCTGTCCGCCACCCTTAGCTGTTCAGAGGTGCCCCTCTGCCATGCCACCCTGCCTCACAGCTCACATTTTATGGAATGAAACTTTTTTTAAAAATTTATTTGTATTTTCACTTGGAGAGTGAGAAATAGAAGCAAAAACAAAGGACAAATGACAAACATGGTAACATATGAAACATATGTTACCAGCCAGTTACTAGATGAGAACTCTTAACGTAGAAGCTCCTTGTGCAAAGGAGAAAGCACAGGAAGGGAGAGCTTGCAGATTAATTGGCTCCATTACTCTCTGCACTTCATGGAGACCTAACATCCAGTACAACTGAATGCCAAGGCTCACTGCCACAAAGGGATTCAACTTGAATCAGAAATATTCTTGTCCTAGAAGTCATATTCTGATCAGGATGACAAAAATGGAAATTTTATTCTTCCTCTAAAATGTCCGTTGAAAGAGAGAGAATTTCAAAGATATTTGAGGGTGGTAACTTAGGGAGCTGTAGGGAGACAGCGCTCTCTACTTCACAAATTTGTGAGAACAATTCAGAAATCACAGCTCCAGGCACAGCCATGCAGTGAAGTCACTTACCAAGTACTGCCACAGTTTTCCCACCTAGGGAATGTTCCATTGGTTAGAACTCAGCCTATCTTGGCCTCCTTTTCCTCTTACTCAGCTCAGAACTTCCACTTCCTTTGGGGAGGTAAGGGCAATAAAAAAAAAATGGCAGTCACCTTTTGAAGTCCCATCACCAGATCCATCGCACACCATATGTCCAGCCCCCCTCTACCCCCTTCTGACAGGTAAATGAGGCCAAGACCCAAAAGTGTCCATCCTAATGGTGTCTGCTATGCATAGTCATGGGACAGCACCATATCTACAAATAAGACACTCCTAGGAACAGCAGTGCCTAGTGGAGTAGCCCTCAGGTCGCCACTTTCATATTTTCTGGGCCAGATCACCTCATGTGTAAACACAGCTTAGAATCTGAAGGACTGACCTGGGTCTCAGAAAATCAATAACTGCCCCCTCAGCACTTTGGGGTCTGAAAGTCAGTGGTCACTGTGAACACCTGAGCTGCATTTGAGCTGCAGAGCATGTGCAGATCATGAGCAGCATCTTGTGAGTACTACTAATAAGGATTCAACTGGCAAGAGCCAAAGAAATGATACACAAACTAGGAAGTGGATCTAGGGTTCACACAGTGTGAATGAGAATCCCAGTTCTACAGTTTCCCAATATGGATTTATGCATATTACCATGGGCTTCAGGCACTCTGCTGCATTTTTAAGATCTCTACATTGAGAACGGATCTCTTCTACTCTTTGTATTAGACACTGTGGATGGGTTTTGTCAGCTAATCATGCAGGTTGTTGTGTCCCACATTAAATCTGTCTCTTGCAAACACTAAGGCACCACCTGCATCAAAAAGTTGAGCACCAGGAAACCTTAGCTTGAAAGCAACTCAAGCAGATGAGTGATACTGCACAAAGTATGCCAGTTAGCAGAGAACTAGAAGCCATGGTCAGAATCACTATATACAAGTAGCCCATAGAAGAGTGGGGGTTCACCCAGGACTAGGAAGGACCCAATAATCTGACTCTCTTGAACTGCTTTAAAGCCACAACAAGGTTGAGAGTCAAGATGGCTATGTGTTTGGCAAATATGGATCCAACTGACTGCAAAGTAAGGCATTTCTGGAGGCCTCCCCACACATCATTCCTAGCCACTTATTCCTAGGGAAATTAGTGAGGCTAGCTGAAACTTAGATCAATCACTGGCACCAGACTACATTGGAGTTTGAGTGTGATAAGTAATTCTCAGTCTGTAGCTTAAGATTCAGCATTATTACATTGGTAAACTTACTAACTGGTGTACTATTCAGGGTGTCATTATTTTATGACTTTAATTCTTTGCTGGTGACTAACCACAAAGTGTTGTGTTTGGTCCACATCGCCAGGCCACTACCACTATTCCTGATCACGTTAGACTTCCCACCCGTGGCACTCCTGCCTTGGACACCATCCTTTATTGCCATATTGCAAACATTTGCACATATTTATCAGAAAGAAACTCTGAAGACCATTATGCAATTCCAACATGACACTTCATCCTGTAGGCCCAGGCTGACTGCCAGCTATGATTCTCAATCAGGATCAAATGTTATTGCTCCAAGATCAAAGACAGTATGTCTGTCCTGGAAAGGCACTTTTGTAGATAGTGGCTAACTGAAGCCACTGCATGCCTCAGGGAAACTCTAAGGATTGATGCACCAGGGGACAACTTTCATGCTATCCTTATTACCATCGCCATATCAAAGAAACCAAGGTCAAATGACTAAAAGTCTATTTGTAGAGTCCTTCACACAGAAAGGCTTCCAGGTTTTTGATACACAGAACCACATCCAGGGTGAGCAGCTCTATGGCATTGCCAGTAGCATGAGTTGGCTAACGTCATAAGAGCATTACACATGTCCTAAGCTTCTGCTCACTGCGCTGGTGCTTTTACACCATACTCAAGCCTTTAGTCACTTAAACTGCTATAAGAAAGAAGGTCTATGTGCAGCAAGTAGTCTGATCTCATTCCAAGAACTAGAACATCAAGACATTAGTTTCAGAAGTCAGGAGTGGCCATCTCTGCTATGGTAGTACTGTTAGGGTACCAAAAGCAGCCACTGGTTTATTCAGTTTTCACTGGTGTTCTAAACATTGCAGCAACAGCTGGCAACATCAGTGCAGGGTCATTTGGGCCATGCAGGTCTTCTGGGCTGCTAATAGCACAACAAAGGACCAACTCATGAGTCTAAAGCAGATCAAAGACTCAGCACCTTGTATCTTGATCATCCAAGTGATCTAACATCCAACCTGAAGAGTTTAAAACACCTGTGACAATTTTTACCACTCCCATATGACAAGCTATATGATCTACTAGCAGACAGGCACTTACACCTAGTGAAAAGGAGGTGACTATCAAGCACTGCAAGGGCACAATCATGGCCATCCTGAAAACCTGCAGCAAGGGAGTTTGGGAACAGGTCCTTCCTGCAGCCAATGGGTCTGAGGTAGATTAAGTCATTTTACACAAAAAGAATTAAATACCAACCTGTACCCCACAGGAGCAGCTTCTTGCATGGGTTTTACAAACAGGCCTTTAATATTGTAAAGCCCCTGAAACTATCAAGTGACTCTCAGTGCAAGGGGTTGCCCACATTTGTGCCATAACATGAGACAACTTCTTAGAGATCATGTCACTCTGCAAGTCAGCACTCTAGCTCCTATTGTTTACTTTTGTACAGAACCCTGTGAATATTTTTTTCAAGAAAAGTCCCTAATGTCCCAAGATGAACAAACCTCATTTCTCTTCAGAATTGGGTGACTCATGAACCACAGACACGTCTCATGAAGACAAGGCTCCTGCTTCACCCTAAATGCCAGTTGAGCTGCACCCTAATTTCTTTATATTCTTTGATCTCAGGTGCTTAACAATTGGATTATTGTGCATGAAAATCTGACAGGTGAAATAAGAACCAAAATGTTTACTACATGTTGGGAAGCAGAAACACAATCTTCATGATCCCAGCTTACAAGTCTTGTCCTTCTATGCATGAAGAAAGAAGGCTCAGTGCAACCAGGTCCTGGATAAACAGTGTTTTAAAGGAGTAAGTTTGAGGCTAACTCCCTGAACACCTGAGGACCCTGGATAATGAAGACAAGCTTTCCACACCTGTTTCCCATATGTAACAGTATCAGTGACATTACACCGCCATCCTAGATTGTCAGCGAGTTTCAGACACAAAGAGCTGTACAATTGAAATGCAAGAGCTAGCACAAAGAAAAAGGCACTGGTGGTTGTGGGACAACTATCACCAGAGCACAGGTGTGACGGTCCCTTCCTGGTCAGGACACCCTCTCAATTCTATGATGAGTTGTCTGACTTCAAACAACTTTCTGCTTTAGAGTCAACTTAGCATTCTGTCCCCAGGGAATAGAACTTACCTTTCCTGGCAGCATTCTTTGGTCGCCACAGTTATTTGTCTATTCTATTTCATCTGATCCAAGGATAAATAGGTATCAACTCAGTTCAGTTAATACAGATATTAAGGCTGCAATCCGCTTACACCTCCCTTCTGTCCCTCTTTCAGACAGAAGCTTTCTTTCCAACAGCAAATACATCCCACTCTTTAAAAAATATCTGATTAAGAAACAGCAAGAGTACAGCTTAAAGGCAGAAAACCTAAAAGCATCTCTGCAACGTCAGGAGTAAGACTTGGATGTTCATTCTCACCACTTCAAATGAATACAGTACTGGAAATTTTAACCAGAAAATTTTTATAAGAGGAAGAAAAGAGAAATAGGAAGGGAAGTCCAGTTATTATAAATTTAAAAATCATACAATCTTATACCTAAGTCTTAAGGACTCCACCAAAAGACATGAAATTTAGCAGTATAGCAGGATATAAAAGATAACATTTAAATATTACCTTTTCTCAACCAACTCACTGATAGAAACCAAGAGAAAATTCCATTCATAATAGATCCCAACCTAACCAGTCAGGTAAATGACCTCCACAAGAATTAGAGGAAACTAAAGAAATGACTAGAAGCTGAAGAGTTCCCCCAAGTTTATGGATAAGTACAGCATTTTTTTTTAAATAGCTATGACAAAAAGCGATCTAAAATAAGTTCAACTTTCATCAAAATCTACGTGGCATTCTTCACAGTAGTAGGCAGATTTATGTAGAAACATGGAAGACCTAAGGCAATCCTAAGAGCAAGATGAAAAGCATAAAGACACCAAATTTCAACTACAGTGAAACTGTAACAACTGCATAATACTGGGGAAGTAAAGACAGATCAGGGTAGAATACTTTGAAAAATATCTTCCAAGGTGGGAGCCACACCATAGGCCAGCCCTTCAAGGAAAATACTGCTAGAGTGGGTAACCTGCACAAGAATTCTTGGCCTCTCCAAGACCTTGGCCTACATCCAAACCGACACAAAGCTAACAGAAATCCAAAGGAAAGATTTCCTATATTCCCACACCAGCTTCCCTTTCATATCTAACCACCATGGTCCCACAAGACTAAGCCATCAACTATTACAACATCACCTAAGCTACAGAGTTGGGCCTGATTCCACTTGTGTGTTAAGTTCCAGAACTGAATATTGTATAGCACATCATACTAATGTTTCTACTTTAACAAGTCTTTACCTTGATGCTTGAAAATGTTCTGGTCAGTTATTTTGCAACATAGGCCTCAATTCATGATGGTTACATGTTCTCATGAACAGGCTTACAACTTTTGGTAAATACTATAGAAATGACACAGAAGCACACACCACACCCGCAGGCCCAGGATTTCATTTTCATTTTACTGGAATGAAAATGACCTCAGAGCACCTGGTGAATCCAGTTGGACAGGATTCTCTCCTGTAGAGCTGCCCTTAGTGACATGTACTTGGGGGAAGATACTTTAGCACTATGAAAATAGTGTTTCCATTCAACTAATGCCCTTTGTACCTTAGTTATTGAATACAATGAGATACCAAGCTAACCAAGATAAAGCAATAGGAGATGTTGCATTAGTGACTTTCCACTGCAGGTCTGAACTCCCAGCCTATCCATGCAAAGTCAGTCTTCAGCATTTCTTCAAGGACAACAAAGTTGATTTCTCACATGGCAGTATTTGCCAGAATGCTTCATAATGGCCTCATAAAGTTTGAGAAAGTGTCCAATTCATTCACACCGCATCTCAGTCAACCATGTTAACTTCTGAAGTAACCAATTAAAAGGATCTTTACAGATGGAAACGGTTTTATATTTTTTCCCAGAACTAGGGAATGAACTCAGGCCCTTGTGATTGCCAGGAAGTTCTTATTCTACTAAGCCACCTCTCTGGCCCCTCAAATTGTTAAAGTGCAATGGGAGGGCATGGGAGATATGAATGGAGCCTATCCATGGGGAAAGGGCTTGAGCATACCAGAGCTCATTCTGCTCAATACTTGATCAGTCATTTGGATCAAAGCACAGGTCTGATCAATAATGGTAGCATTATTACAGCTAAGTTTATTCACATTGACAGATGTTTCATTCCAGTCTGTCAAACTTTGAGCATCACCCAAGGTTAACTGAACAATCATGTGCTTTAATAAGGTAGAAGCTTTCCAAGGGTCATATTGGAAGAAACAACTCATGTTCAGGCTTTAAATAGCATTAAGATTTTTTATAATTTAAATATAATAATGACCACAGGCCATTTCTACCTGTGCATGATATATCTTGATTCCTCTTCTCTTCCTGTTCTCTTCCCACACCTTCAATCCCTCGTCCCCCCCTTTAAAAAAAAAAAAAGAAACTTTTCATCCATTTTTGCTTTTTTTCCTTTCTCCCTCCCTGACCCTTAGTTTTTTTTTTCCAGAACAATTTCTTTCCATTTAATAGTTATACATTCTTATATACACTTTAAGAATCTCACAGAAGATGCAATTTACACATGTAAGTCAAATATATTTCACTTAAGAGTATGGTCTCAAGGCCCATCCATTTAGTGCCAAAATGTATCCCTTATGGATTAGTGCTCCACTGTATAAAAATATTCTTTATCCGATCATTGGTTGGTGGGCACTTGCACCATTTCCAACATTTAGCTATTCAGCTAAACAGTGCTGTTATAAACATGTGTGCATAGATCACTGGAGTATGCATTTCATTCTTTTGAGAAGACTCCAAGAAAGGAAAACTGTGTGAAATAGAATGTTTAGCGCTAGTTTAAGAAATCTCCACAATGGTTTCTCCAGTCTACACTCACAGCAGTGGAGGAGGGATCCCATCCACCCACAGCAATGGTAGTTTTAGTTTTTATAACCTTTCTGAACAGATGGACTCTTAACTTGCCTCTTGAATGATCAGCGATACTGGATGTTTTTTTACCTATGCTGTTAGTATGTCATCTGAGAAGAAGGACAGGAGTCCCGATTTCAAGACAGCGAAGAGCTGAAGAAAATAAGCAAAGCAGAGAAAACTAAGCCATGGACCCCTCTGCTCCTCAAAATTGGCAGTCTAATCATGCCAGTCTCTCGGCCAGCTGTTCCCACAGCCATGCATCTGCTTTGCACACACACTGCATAGGAGACAAAAGCAGCAGCATAAAGCAGGAACCCAGCTTCTGAATCCCAACTGATATTTTCTTGTTGTACACTTGGTGACTCAGGGAACATAATTCACTCTGCCAGGATTCCACCTCCTGCCACCAGAGGTCCAGGCACACTGGCCAGTTGACCTGGAGGTCCCTCTCTAACAAGTGTCACATCACCTCAAAGATCTCGGATGCACAGAATGGCCAATATGAAAATTTTGACTTCCTGTGTACAGCTTCTGGTCAATGACCATGCAGAGATGGTCATAGGATAAGTCAGTGTTATCATGAAAACCTAGAACCAGAGGCAACCACATGGTGCACTTAAGGCACTAAGGCACCACTGTTTTTTTTTTTTTTTTTTTTTTTTTTTTTTTTTTTTTTTTTTTTTTTTTTTTTTTTTTTTTTTTTTTTTTTTTTTTTTTTTTTTTTTTTTTTTTTTTTTTTTTTTTTTTTTTTTTTTTTTGTGGAACCAGGGATTGAACTCAGGCCCTTGCGCTTGCCAGGGAAGCACTTATTCCACTGAGCCATCTCCCTGGCCCTGGCACCACTGTTCTTGGGGCACCTGTCACTGTTGCATGGAGACTCTACATGCAAGGCCAGGGAGTCTAAAGCACCCCCGTGTTGAGTGGTGTTAGTCTAGGGATTTTACGAATGTTACTCTGGACTATGGGTCACCAATGGTGTATTTTCCAGCAAAAATTTGAACTTGCACAGTAGGATGAGGCAACTCATCATTGCCCTTTTAAGTCCTCTCCACTTGTCAGGTTCTTGTACTGGTACCTTTGCCTGATTCTTTTCAAGGGTATCTAGTAAAGTGAAACTGCTCCAAGCCTGGGTGGACAGTCACCATTTATGACAGGAGGGTCACAGTGACCTTCAATCTCACCTTTAGGTCTTGAGCTCACACATGATCTTCAAAGAGGTGCCTAGTCTACAGAGCAAAAGTGACCAAGAGTGGTGCCAGATCATATTGTGGAAGTTAAGATTAGCATCCAAGCCTAATTCTTAGCTGAACCCACTTGCCAACAGGGAAAGAGGATTCTAGCATCCCAGAGAATATCCTGGTACATGGTCGGTGCTACAGTGCTGGATGGACCAGGTGCCAGGCATCTGCCTGGTTCTGGAGGTGTCATCCCCTGAAGAGATCCCAGGACAAGCTGTTCCTCCACAGCAGGGGCCATGGGAAAGGGTGAAGATTAGACTGACCTCTTGTTTTCTGGTCTTCTCAGGCTCGGAGGCTTTCCACCCTCTCCCTGCTCTGTTATCAGCTTTGGGTGGGGAACTGATATTAAGGGCTCTGAAAAGCTCCCTAAGTGGCATCAAGCCAGGAACATTCCCAGTGATGCAATCTGATTAGCTGGCTGGGAAACACCTGAAGAGCATACTGGCTTGTCACTGAGAGATGGGCATGGATGCCACAGGAGCTGTTGAGAACCCAGTCATGGGGGCCACCCCTGAGGAGTTACATAAAGCACTGGCTCCAGGAAAGACCACTGCAGCATCGTATATGCAACCTTGCCAGGATGGCTCTGGGTTTACTGATTTCATAAACATATCCAACAAGGATGCTTCAGGCACAGATAAGTTAGTGACCTATGAATGGTGAGGAGGGACCCAAACCAGGCTACTGCGCAATATCTTATTCTACATTCCAAAGACACAACTTTGCCTAACACCCTGGTTACAGTCAATCCAAACAGCTTCCTTGCTAGATGTGCCTTTAGAAAGCACAACCTACTAAAGCATTGGTCAGGACAGGGAGGGGTTAATATAAATAGGGGAAACACTTCACTTGACATAACTGCAGCATGTTCAATCCCCAACCTGAGAAAGCAAAATGAGGATTCAGCAAGATACTCTTAGTAGTTCAGCTGATTAATGAATCTTAAATGTTAGTAAACAGATATAGACATTAAATTTCAGTCTTTGCTAAGTGTCTGCTAAGAATACGGCATTAGAGCCCTTATAAAAAGAAATTCCAACAGTCTGCATGGATTCCTGGTTCCATTCTGCCTTTGACTTCAGTGAAACAGTCACTACTGCAGAAGAGAACATGTTGTTCCCTAGGGAACAAGGCAATTGCCTTTAGTAGGAACTAGCATACTGCTATTGAACCCAGGGAGTCCACCCCTGAGAATTTATACAATATTACCGGTTCAGGTCACACAAGTAAGAATGTGTATTCAGCGGTTTTTGGAAACCCAAACTAAAAGAGCAGACTCCCCAATTTGGGGGTTGAGGTCCCTTAGTTAAGGGTCATTGCATAGCAATCTAGTGACTTAAAATTTTAATGCATCATAACACATGCTTATTGAGCTAAAGCCACCTGCTGGTGCTGTCTAGAAAACTCAACTTTCGGTTTCAAAAGGTAAGTTCCCAGGCTTATGTCAAGCAGACTGAATCCAGAGAGGGACTTCAAGATGCAAGGCAAAGACTGAGAGACCTGTAAGACATAAGGCAAGCGAGGCAAGAAGCCCTAGCTCCAGTCAGGTGCTTCCCAGGAAGCACACGTGAATGTTCACCAAGACAGGCCACGTTTGAGGGCACAGAAAAGCCATGCCTAGAGTAGAAGACAAGATCCTTTGCTGACCATGTAGGTATTTGACTATGCATAGCATGAACAAGTAAAGACATAGCCTTGACCTACTTAGTCAAGACCTACTGAGAGACCAATATAAGGTCCTGTGTCCTTCTAGAGCATCTCTTAGGCTTTCACTAAGAGACTTGAGTTGCAAGGTTCCTAGAAGAGGGTTTGCCCAAGTTCAGCCATTGCCTTGAGTGAGGAACAGTGACAGCAGATATCCTGTTACAAAACTGGACCCTCAATTTCTAAGTCATATACTTTAAACACCAGAGCAACAAAGTAGCCTTAAGTAGTTTTTCCAAACCACATACAGTCTTTCTCCAAGATACTAACCAATCAGCCTGCATACCACCCAGGGGCCCTGGGAACTGAAACTGCCCAGATCCCATCTGATAACCAGGAGCCATGTGCTTCTGTCATTGCTCAAGTCCACAGCCCAGCTGAATGGCTACAGAACTCCACCTGACACTGGAGCTATTTTCTCACTGGTTGGCTACTGACCCAGGAGCCTGGAATAGAGGCAGGCACTGGGGGCATGTTGCAAGTGCACTTGCATTAAGACGAAAACCAACAAAGGTAAAAGCTTGCTACAGAATAAAGCTCCAAAGCCTGAGAATCCAGGACTTCGAGTGCTTCATTTGTCACTGAACTGCACCAGCTCCCTTGATGTCCCTCCTAGGTGGACTTTCTCAAAAGGGCACAGACATGAAGCACAGAAAAGCTCAGATAACTAGTAAGTAAAGTTTGATACTTTGCTGTGACTTGAAATTCAGAGCAAGAACATCCAAAATTAAGAACTGACACCCTTTAATTGCCGACAGTGAGTGGCATACAGCTCGCAGAACTCAGCCTTGATTACCCACCTGCTAAATGATCACTTGCCATTGATTCTAAGGTTTGATTTAGAGGAGATAGCGTGTAAGACACTCGAGTGCTTATGGAGCAAACCATGTGGCAAGTGCTGCAGCTTAAGTTCAATTCCCTTTTAGGCTCATACTCCTTACCACACAAGGACAACCCTGTGATTTTTGGTGCACCCTGTGACTGCCATCCATGACCATCCCTGGCATACTGCACATAAGATCAAATACACTATCAGGTACCTCCCTGCTTCAGGATACAAATATCCTTGTTTATTTCACATTGAACTCATCTATTTAGACATCAGCAGATAGTCACAGGAGCTGTGCAAAGTCAGTGGATGCCTTGAGAGACTCAACCCTAGGAGAACATCAGACCTGGTTGTCCCTCAGCTGCCCTCCTCAGTGTCCCCTGAGGGATGCTATGTGCATGTAGTTCATTTAGAAGAGCCGACTCCCACTTGGTAGTGGAGATGAAAGACCTGAAGTCACAGAGCCACCACAGAAACATTCCAGCCACAGAGCTGGGAGCCCCGGTCAGATGCCCCGGGACAGAAGGGCTTCCAGCTCTGGTCTGCATCATGACTGTGGCATCCTCTTCTGAGAGGTACGCTGCAGGCTCAGGCAGGAGAGTGATCTTGGATTCAAGTTCCCATCACAGGATTTACACAGTGTCTCCGACCATGTGCCCTGCTTCTCAATCACTTGGGAATTCACACAGGAAAGCAGTAATAGGAACGCACTACCTGTAGAAATCTGCCTTTTATCAGAAAATTCCTACAAAGAATGCCAGTACACAAGATCTCAGGACATAAGTGGCAAGAGCTCTTGTTGCACAGGTGGCATGGATATGTCTAGAAAAGCAGACCTGGTGTCTCCATGGCGCTTTAGTTCATAGCTTCACCAACAAGGAATAGCTTCATCACAAGGCATCCCATAATGCTCGGTAAAAGGCTGCTGTGCACTCAGAAATCAAATGACATTTCTGGCCAACCTTCATGATTGCTGATGATGTTGCTTACTGAAAAAGTTCATTTCATAGGCAAAAGTATACTAGTCATGAGCTCTGGAATGAATTAAGGAGCATTCCAAGGGGTAACTGCACTTCATGGGGTCTCAGTGTTACCCCTGTGTACTGGGCCCACAGTTCCACTAAGAATGCAGGCACTCGCCAAAGGAGGTGGTGAGCATTTACTGTAAGTAAGAGGCAGAGCAGCTTCTGGATTTGGGGGGGCTAGAAGGGTTCCCAAATGGGTTGCACAAAAGCCTCTCAAACTGGATGCTTGTAATGAAGCAAGGCACAAGAATTGCTCATTAGGGTATACCTCTCATGCATGGCTCTCAGAAGTTAAAAATGGCAACTTAGAGCTCAGGCTCTAACCCAGTTCACCTAGTGTTTATAGTAAACTGGGATCTTGGAAACTGGGTCTTCTGCATTATAATTGCCTCAGAAGTCAAAAACTTCATAGGTAGGAACTGCATTCCATGTTCATAATAAGCTCATACACGATTCAACACCCTAGTTTACTATATTTGAAAAATCATAAAGTACAGTGGACAACCAAACTGTCTGAAGCCCTTCCCCCAGATGGCAGCCTTATGCAAACACTAAACTATTTTCTACATTGCCATCCTGCTCAAGGCCTCAGTCACTTCCAGAAGTGAGCTCCCCACCAGATGGGATCTCAAGGGCAGTTCCGGCTTCCACTCTGTAGCTCTAACTATGCTGGAAAATTCCCAAGTTCAAGTTAGAAGAGTATCATATTAGAGTGAAAAAAAAAAATCAAATAGCAGCAGACTCACTGGTAAGAGACAGTGGTGGCAGAGTGCATTTAAGCCTAGCATTCTGTCTTAGCACTTGGTTTCGTCAGCTCCCCTGGGGCAGACACACACATTTCCTCGGAGCAGGTAAAGTATGGCCGATAGCCAATGCTGGAAGCCAAAGAATATCCAGAGTTCCCATTTATGGCTCCAGTTCAGCCTGCAAGATCTGTATTTGTCAGCAGAGTTTTTCCCTAATAAATCTTAAATTGCCAGGATTAGGGAAAATTCCAGATCCCTCACTTCTGTTGGAAAGTGGGGCCATACTCTGGCAAGATGAGAGAGGTGGTTGCATGCCCACATGGCCTAAGGAATGAAGTGACCTCCGCAATCCATGCAACCTCCCATCACTCCTTCCAAGCCTCACCTGGTCCTCTGTACCCTTACCTGTCTGGAGTGTTTAGACCCGAGATGTCCATAATAAAGTTCAGCATGGTCCACCATCCTTTAGATTGAATATGTCTAAAATTACCAAGATAGCTGAAACTTTGATTCAACTCGATGGGAGTTTTATCAAGACTTAAATCCATAGTTGTATCCATGCTTACTTATACACTAGGATATATTTACCATCTTCCCACTTAGAAAACTCTTTGCTTAAAGACAATCTTTTGATGCACAGAGATTCAAAGTGTGGCGCTCATGACAAAACCCTCTTAGTTTGCAGGAAACACTTCCACTGTAGATTGCTCCTTATTGCACATGTGATGCAGCCACAAGAAATTGTAAACAGCCATGGCTGAGCTTCTCCACTATCATGCCCAATACTTACGAGTCTGTGAGAATTTGGACACTGAGAAGGGAGGTCTGAATGACTTTGCTTTCTTTCTGAGTATCAGTTCAGTTGAGAGGGGATCCCCAAACAGCATCTTCAAAATAGTTTAAGGCTCAGATTCCCCTCATGGGAAAACCTAGAGAATCCTTTCTAGTCATAGAGCACGCAGCAACTGCTTATGCGAGGCACTTATGGATGTGGGTGTAGAGATAGAGCCCAGCCCAGTTTCAGGCAGTGGAGTGGATAGGACTGTTAGATGCCCGAGTCAGTCAATCCAGATAACCTACCCAGATGCTTCCTTACAGCACGAACATGATCTTTCCTCAGTCTTCTGTTTTCAATGGGTCCCCACTTCATTAGCTCAATGCGACTCAGCAGAGCTGAAACAGCATTTTTCTGCCTTTGCTCACACTGCCATAAAAATGGGGCTCACACTGATCAAAATGCACCCCAGTGACCATGACACCTCCTTGACCTTTTATCCATCTGGCAGAACTCCTTCCTCTCTTCCCATCATTCCCACAAGACAGCATTTTCAAACAAAGGATGCTGATGAGGCTCAAATATCCTGCCCTCAAATCAAAGTCCTCAAATCATTGGAATGGAAGCCAGATTTATCCCTACTTAGCAGGAATCTTCTATTCCATAAACTCCAGGACTCACAAGGACAACAAGGAACCCAACTCCAGCAAGAAGGACAACTGCAGTATTTTTATTTATTTTTTGTCTTTAGGTTAAAATTTTATTATTTTTTTCCAGTTTTATTAGAAACAGAAGACTGAGATTCAGGAATTAGAGTATGGTAGGCCTGAGGGTGATGGGTCTGCCTGTTAGCCTACTTTCCCACAGGATGGAAGGGGTGGTTGGGAAACAATTCTACACCAGAACATTGAAGTCCTGACTAGAACAAAGAGGCTAAACTTGTCCTGAAGATAGGCAGAGGAATCTGCCACAATGCTGGCTTCTCTTTGCTACATCAGAAAATCAAGGCCAGAAGTTCCCAGGATCTCCTACTATGAAGGCCTCATTCCACAAACAAGCCTCCTTCAGTTTCATATTCAAGGAGAGGGCCTGGGCTCTGAGGAAACCCACAATGGAGCTCAAGTTGGCCATTCTGCTTTCTAGGTGTCCAACAATAAGCAACTGTTGAGAGTTCATTTCAGGTCACTCCGTGCCCAGCAACTGCAAGCCAATTGAGCACAGACATCCAGGCAAACTGCATCCACATCCAGGAAACTTCTCTGGATAAGAGGGAAGGTCAAGCTTAGAGGACAAACCGAGAGTCACCCAGTGTGATGGTTGATTTTCAGCTTTAGAAAGAAACAACCAATGGAGTTGGCTCAGAATAGTTTTGGGTGTGAAAGACCCTGAAGGGAGAAGTAACCAAAGCCACATAGAAGGAAAATTGGGGAAGCCATGTGTGTCTCCCTTAGAGGTGCTCTAGTTCTTTTTGTATAATATGTACTAGATAAGCTCTTAGGTGCTTCTGGTTACAAAAGAGATGTTACAGGGGTGTGACCAAGAAAGGTTTCTCTCCTTCCCTGGCTACCACTTTCACTCTGTTTCTTAGACACCTAGATACCTCCATGGTATAAGCAGCTTTTTCTCTGTGCTTCAGGGGAGTGTTATAAGGATGTGACAGTTAATTGACCATGTGAGCAGCTTCACAAAACATAGAAATCAACTGGATCAGCCTAGTTCCATGTGTGGAAGAACCAGCCAGAGGAAATGGCTGAGAAGACTCCGGTTTCCTTTGGGAGAAATTCCAGCCCATGTGTCACCTACGACACAGTCTCTTGAGCTCCAGGTCTTCAACTGCATGCTTTAGACCTGCACTGCACTGACAGCCATACTGTAGGCTTCCATATCAAACACAGGCAGCTATTGGACCACTCCTGTAGATTATTAGGTCTCTGCATTGCATTAGAACTATTTTCTAGAGTAAGCACTGACTAGGGTGTAGGTCAAGACTCAGCAGAAGGATCTAAGGCCCCCAATCCCAAGGGGAAAATCTTCCATTGGCCCACCTCAGGGGCTGTTCATCGGGCAGACAGCCACACCCTACCACACAACCCAGGCAATATGAAACCTCATTTATCAGAGTTCCCAGAGAGTAAGTGGCTCAGTGCAGACACAACTATTGCCAAATCCAGCCTGGAGAACACCTAGGGGCAGAATAGTTCTTCCTAGAAGCATGCAGTGGAGTAGAAGACATGTTCCTCCCATGAGCAACTGCATGGCTCAGGGTTTCCAAAACCTTGGATCCAAGATCCCAAGGTAGCCTCGATTTTGTCTTAAGCTTTCCTCTCACCAAAAAAAAAAAAAAAAAAAAAAGCTGACACTGAATTTGCAACAAGACAATTACACAGCAAGCCTCTTTCTATTTCTACTATAGTAAGGATTCCATGAAAGGAGAGTGGAGTTACCAGGCTCATCCAACAGAGCCATTCACTGTTCCAGCAAAAGCTAGCTGGACAGGGGGTGGGGGAAGATCAAAGCTCAGCAGAAGCTACCTTCCTTCTTATAGCATGAAATACTGAACTGCAGTTGACTGCTAGCAGCTGTCAAGGATGCTACATTGAGGGCTGCACATCTGTGAAGCTCCCTGGACCAAGCTCTATGACGGATTAGTAATGTCTGCCACAGAGGAACAATGGTGGCAAGTTTGCTATGTGCACTCAGCAGTTTTCCCCTCTTACACAGGGAATAAGGCTCAAGGAAAATCATGGTGGATTCCCTTTGATGTAGGAGCATGACTGCAGTTCCTCCAAAAAATCCTCAAATAGGCTAAACTAGCAAGTGATCTAGCCTCAGACTCAGTGACAGCGATAAGCTAGAGCACATTTCCTATCAAGAAGCTAGAACTCACCTGTTGATAAGTTAGAAAGTAGCAACATGATTTTTTGATGCAAGTTATTACCTGAAATATTTAAGATTGTCTTCACCTAATACTAGAATCTTTCATGCCAAAACAGACTAGCACAAGTACCCGCTCTGACCCAGAAGTGGAAGCACACACACAGTGAGCAGATTTCCCACTGAAAGCTCTGAAAAACCTTAAGGAATTCCTCTCTTCACACAGAAGTAGCACTGAAGTTATTCTGCAGCCACAGCACCAGTACAAAGTGGGTGCCTGGCAGGAAGAGCTTTGGTCTGGTGTTGCCTATAGTATGCTTTCCCAGGTGCTTTGGGTATCATACAAGAGAAGGATGCAGCTTTAGAGAGGCCCAAGTCTGCTGAGAAACATTTAGATCCTGAATAATCAAAGCTCCCACATGTCCTGTATCCAGCTCTGTTACACAACAGTGAGCAAGGTGAATCCCATCTGCCAGGAGAGTGGGGCAGGGTTTCATGGGCACGGGCACAATAGAGAGCATCGTTCTCAGACTTCCCCCCATAGGCCTGTGCTGTGGATAACCCCAGGTGGGCACAGCTGTACAATGTTGTCACTCCTGATTCTCATTAAGGACAAGGATTTAGAGGGCTGTTGCTGTCCTGAATACAAACCAGGCTAACAAGCAAGGGACACAGGCAGTCTTTAGCGCCGTATGAGCCATTTACACAGGAATCAAATAGAGAGGTCCTTCAGTCCTGTTCAGCCTAAAGTGCCTAGGCATTTTAGCAAGCTTCGATCTGGATATGTCTCGTACCACTGGCAGCCACTCTGCTGACACCTTGATTTCTGCCTTGGCTTACCCCAGCAGACAACCAGGCATCTTGTGCCCATGTCTCTGGATCAGTGAGAGTCCCTAGATGAAATGAAAGCTCTCATTTGTCTGATGTACTCTTCAGGAATGTACAACACCAATGGGTCAAAAAATAGCCTAAAACTTGTGCCCTTTCATGGGCCAAATATATTCACTGGAAGATTCTCTTTAATAACTGGTGCTAGAAAAATTGGTTTTCCATACACAAAAGACCAAAACAAGACCCATGTTTATCATCATCCACTAAAGTAAAAATGGATCACAGATCTAAAAGTTAAAACACTAAGTCTCCTGGAAGAGAAAGTCAGCACAAATCTTGAAGACATGGGATAGGCAGAGAGTTCATCAACAAAACGCAAAATGCATAGAAGTCTCCTGAAGAAACAGAACTCATGTTATTGAAAAGGTTTGTTACATCTACAAGAAATCAACAGTAAAAAGAAAACCCATAAATTGGGGGAAAGTTTTCACGAAACAGAGGACTTCCATCTGGAATATATTTAAAAAACCCACGGGCCACCAAAATTCAAAGACCCAATTTTAAAAATGAGCATCTGAGATGAATACACATTTCTCAGATGAGACACAATGGCAAATACGTGAAAAAATACTCATTCAAGAAATGGTCATTCAAGAAATACAAATTAGAACACTGAGATTGTATCACATCCCAGTAAGAATGGCTGCCTTCAAGAAACCAACCAATTACCTACTAGAAAAGTAGCGCTGAAAAAGAAACCCTTTCCCACTGTTGGGAGTGTAACTGGCATAATTGCTGTGGAAAATCAGCGTGGAGACTCATCAAAAAACTAGGACTACAGTTTTCATTTCACCTAGCTATTCCCCTTCTGGGTATCTTCCCAGAAGAATTGAAAACTTCACACCACAGTGATATATGATCACCTATGTTTATAGCAGGACAATGTATCACAGCTGTCTTGAAAACCACCCAAGTGCCCATCAACTGAAGGATGAATGAAGATGTACTTTTACACAATGGAGTGTTACTCAACTAAGAGAAACTTAAGGCTTTTATGGGTAAATAAAAGCAACTAGATACCACGTAACTTGTCTGCCTAGTGCAAGAAATGGAAAGGAAAATCCAAAATGCACAATAGAAATGGTGAAAGGGAAAGAAACACTTCAGAAGAAGAAAACAACTGGGACTGTGGAAAAATGAGAAAAGAGAAAGCATATTCATACGGTGAAACTTGACACTCTACAGACTTCTTCCTCCCCAATACTAACTTGGATGGTTTGTCAATTTCAAATTGATGTCTTGTTCACTAACAGCACAAGCTGACCAGGGTAGGAACCACATGCAGTAACAAAGCAGAAGTTCCAAATGAAGTGTTGCAATATCAAAACAGTTGTATGGTACAACCTTTGAGTTTCAGATTTATGCTGGCCTCCTGTGAAGCAAACAAAAGTAAACAGCTGATGTCAACATCGGATCATGATGGAAACATTGATAGGAAAACTGCCAAAGCAGAGCCCAAGATTAAAACCTTTGGGTTGAGGAGATGCTCAGTAGAATAAGTGCTTGCCTGGCAAGCGCAAGGACCTGAGTTCAATCCCCAGTTCTGCCAAAAAAAGTATAAATAAAATAAAACCTTTAAAAAAAAAAGATTAAGATTAAAACCTTCTACACCTCCTCCCGGAGCGAAGATGAGTTAGGCAGCACCTCTGGCATCGCCCACCAAGCATTGACCAGCGGTTGTTTTAATCTATCCCAAACATCGGTGGTATAGACAGTTTGATGGTTTACAGAGAAAATAAGTGAAATATCACAGAGAAATTCTTAGAAGGTTGAGACTGGAATTCCCAAGAAATCATTTGCAGCAGAGGGAAGTTATTTCTTCCCAGAGAACTATGAAAAAAAGAAAATTGTGGGGTACTCTGGTGACCTGACAGATGAACAAGGAGGTGTAGCTTCCCAACACTTACAATAGCAGGAAAACTAAAATGATGTCAACTGTACCTTACAAGAAAAAGCAAGCAAAACCTGCAAGATAAACTGCTTGTTATCAGTGTAATACTTGTGCATGGAACATGCAAGTTTCATGTGGGAAAACTGCCTTGGGTCTGACAGTTGAAGCAGATTTCTGTGGTAGGCTTGTCTGCTTCATAGGTGGTAGCATACGTAGGTGACGTGCCAGTCCCTGGGGTTGTGTAAGGACACAGCTGACGTGACTGTTGATGTTCATTCTAGATATGCAATCAACATTTTGTTAGCTACACATTGCATAATAACCTCACAAAACAGAAAGACCAGCGAGATGTCAAGTATGTCCCACAAGAGGACTAGGACAGCAGAACACACCAGTCCTTGGTATGAGATGTGTGGAGTGTGCTGTTGTCATGTGTGAAGACTCCCTTAGGTGTGCTGAAGATTTTCTGTACAGTGCTACTGTATTGAAACAGCTCATATGGAATTTTTTTAGACTGTAGTCCAAACGCCAGTTTTGAAAATTTATGCTTTGTGATTTCTTGTTAATCATTTAGCAAAATTCAAAATTGAATATAAATATTCTAAGGAATAAATGTGGCTTTGACACACCCATGGTTACATTCCCTTATGACATGAAAGTGTTATGCTCCGCATTAAACGTGAACCTTAATCTACTAAAGCAAGTTCTCCTCTAGTCTGACAGTCCTTTCTAGGACCTACTAAGGAAGGTCCACATTTGAGGCCTAGAGCAGGCCAGTTTGGCTATTGGAGAGGGTGCCTCCTCAGGATGGGAAGGACAGTTTGCCTGGTGTTGAACTTACCTGACAGCATCTGGAACCTTTCACAAGGAAAAAAATTCTGCTTTTAAGAAGGGAAGGAACCTTCATTAAACCAGGATTTTTGCATTGCTGGCACTTTGAACTCCAGCCTGAAATCCAATCATCAGAGCCTGCTAAAGGAGTATATTTGGATTAAAGTTTTTAACTCCCTTCTAGAACTTTCAGTTCTTCTACTAAAGCACCTTGCTGCCAGTGGGCTCCTGTCTTGTCCAGTGCTAGGCTCCACATATACAAACCAAAGGGTCTACTGTATTCCAGGCCACCAGGAGCAATAAACCACAGCACCTCATCTTGAAGTTGACCCCACTGTGCCTCAGGAAGAGGTGGTGTCTTCATGCGGGGGATGGAGGGTGGCCAGGGTTCTAAACACTTGGGAATCAATTTTTGGCCTCCACTCAGCTCTGGCTCATTTGAAGACAGCATCTTCTACCGCTCCCTGAATCAAGATTCCACACCACCTCTGCAACCTTCCTTCTACCTAAAAAGCTTTCACATCCTCTTAACTTCCTGAAACTTAATGGGCTGTAAGGCTTTTAATAAGCATTTGAGATTGTGGGAGTCACAGAGTCTTCCCAGAAGAGGGTCATTGTCACCTGAGAATAGTCTGGTCATACCTGTACCCACTCCATGCGTAGGAAGAATTGGGTACATCCCTTAGGGCTGGCGTGTGCCTGGTTAGTCCTGAGCATCATGAAAAAGGCTGCCTATTGGTCAAGCAATGGCTGTGACTCATCCACGTGGCTGACACTGGCAAACCATTTACAAACTTCGGTGCAGTTTCAGGATAAATTCTGAGCGGATGTGACTGACCTTATCTGATACAAAAGCTACATTACTTGTTATATAGGTCTTGCTTTATCTTGGTCTTAATCATCCAGCAGAAAATTATAAAAACAAGGTATAAAAAGCAAAGCCATATTAATACACCGAGCTGTAAAAGAAAAGGCTCAAGCCAACAATTTCTGACATTGTCAGTCCTACGGACAACCCACTGTCATGGACTACTAGACTATATTGGCGTATTTCGCTAAATTCACACACCGAAAATATTTAAATGACAATACAATCCCCTTCTACAAAAAAAAAGGGGATACAAATGAATGACCATTTTGTATCTGTACATTCAAAATAGTATAGCTATAGAGTACATTCTCCTAATTCAAGGAATAAAAACATTTGTTCTAACAGTGTTTGTGGACAAGATATCATGTCTGTATCTTGTACAATGAATAACCATTAAGGCAACAATATGTAATGTATTTATTACTGAAACTGTCCTACTAAACAGTTTTGAAATTGTCTCATTACTATTTGTTTCTCAATAAAACTATTTTTTAAAAAAAGCCTGCCTCAGTTGCCAAGAGCAGGACTGGAACACAATTTAGAGGAAGGGCCAGAAGCTGGGGCTTCTGATGAAGTTGGAGTGAGCATTGACTCCATAGGCTGCCTCTGCCAAGCAACAGCACAGGTTCCCATCTTTGACCCCAAGACAGGTCAATTCCTGGATGACAGTGGTCAGAAAGCTGCTCGGCCTCCCCTTGGTTCCCAATCCATGCCTGGCAGAACAGCATCGAGGGCATGTGTTCACTACCTCTAGTGGGAGCGAAGTTAATCAATTAATGCAGGCTTCTTTCCGGAAAGAACACATGATGAGTGAGAGCAAAGACCTGAAGATTCAGGACCAATGACTAGGATCTGGGGCAGTCCTAGCTCAGATTACCCACGGTCTCCTCATACATGTCCATGTCCCATTTGTAAAAAGGTCTCGATGACTTTTCCACCTTTGAGATTTTATTTGGAAAGGGACAGGGCATTTCCAAGGACTGCTCCTAGGAATAGAAGTGGCCAAAGCAGTTGAAACTAGTGAAGTTTAACTAGCTCAGGCGCCTGAGAGAGAAGTGGAGTTTTGGAAAAGCTATTGCTCCTGCAACTTAAGCGATGACTCGCATACCCAGAGGCAGCTGGGTCCTCCTGCCACGACCTTCAGCTTGCTCTTTTGTGGGATGGGGGCCAATAATCTTCAGATTATCGTCAGGGCCTTGTGGAATCCAGCCTTCAACTGGCAACTTGCATGGATTTGTATCTAAAAAGCATCTCATGAGGTCCATCCAAGACTTGTTTCTGGTTGCTGAAACAGCACCACATCTGGAGAAAAAAAGGCTATGGGATAACAGCTTCATTCAGGCTACGAGATACAGATACAGGATCCTGGAGCCGTCAGAGAGGTACAGGTATATTGTCTTTCTCTCTGTCTCTGTCTCTCTCTCTGTCTCTCTCTCTCTGTCTCTGTCTCTCTGTGTCTCTGTCTCTGTGTGTGTGTCTCTCTCTCTGTCTCTCTTTCTCTAAAATAACGGGCTAAAATTTTAGGAAATAACAGAAACAAAGTTTATGATAAAGCAGGGAGATCAATGTGATGGTATCATCCTAATTTTAGAAAATGGTTAAATGTTTTGGCTCATGGTTCTGGGAATTGAATTCAGGGCCTAGTGCGTTCTAGGCTGACCCTGTGCCACTGAGCTACAACCTGGCCCCTCTTATGCTTTAAATCACCTGACCATTTTATGCTCCACAACCTGGAAATCTTTTCTTAGTTGACTCAGCTATCTACTACTCATTTCCATTGATATTTGGGAAATACATGCAACACTATATACTTTATTCTTTCAACCTTTTGTTTTAGAACCCAGATCTCAATATGCAGTGCAGGCTGGTCTTAAACTATGTAGCGCAGACTGGCCTTGAACTCAAGGTGATCCTCAGCCTCATGAGGGCTAGGATTACAGGAGTGCACCACCACACCCAAGCCAAAGAGACTCTTACCCTGGCTAAAGGAAGCACCACCTCAGGAGCAGTCTGGAGTAAGCACCGCTCATATCTCGGTGTCTCCAGTAATGCCAGATTTCGGTGCCTGGCTGACTCGGCAGCTGCTGAGCTCTGGAGACCTCAGCGCTTCTGCAGAGCTGGAGACTGAGGGAACTTCCAGAGCACTCAGTCCCAAGAACATGCGTAGGCACCTCTGAAACAGGGCTGCAGGGCCTGTGCTCATCATCTTCCAGGACCATCTCACAGGCTCCATCCTTGCCCCTGTCACTATAGGCTGCAGCAGGCACAGCCTCTTTTGAGAGAAAGCCCACGCTCCTGAGTGCTGTGCTCTGTGTTGGGAGGGCCTTACACTCCCCTGCACCCAGACTTCACCACTAGTATCATCCTGAATAACCTGGCTTTCTGCACCAGGCAACCAGAGGCCCAAACAAGCCCTGGCTCTGGGCAGCAGATCTGTGTGAGCAGAGAGGGAGGCTCTTCTGCGAGGTGGCACAGAGCCTGCTGTACAGAACCTATTGGCAATCACCAGGACACTGCATAGGGTCAGAGCCCCGAGGAAAGTGCTTCCAAGACACAGGGACTGAGTCTGCCCCACTGCAGCAGGCCAGCTGAGGAGCCCAGAGCCCATTTTGTGGTGCATCTCAGATCTCCAGAAAATCCCACCCGAAGTCAAAGTGAACAAGGACCTATCATGGGGGTGAGTCAGTCACTATGTGCACCTTTCTGAGAAGACGGAGCATATCTGGAGAGGACCATCATGCCACACCTGCAAAGTTCTGGCCAATGAGAACCTTCACTCTGGAGCACCGAGGTCTTCACCT